>VOQJ01014087.1:14226-24565 GCA_015052665.1 Apistogramma diplotaenia | reverse complement strand
GACACTCCTGCAGTTGAACTAACTGATGTGTATCATCTGGCTTCACGGATATATAAAGCTGTGTGTCGTCTGCATAACAATGAAAATTGATGCAGTGTTTTCTAATAATACTGCCTAAGGGAAGCATGTATAGTGTAAATAGAATTGGTCCTAGCACAGAACCTTGTGGAACTCCATAATTAACCTTAGCATGTGAAGAAGACTCCCCATTTACATGAACAAATTGGAGTCTATTAGATAAATATGATTCAAACCACTGCAGAGCTGTGCCTTTAATACCTATAGCATGCTCTAATCTCTGTAATAGAATGTTATGGTCAACAGTATCAAAGGCTGCACTGAGGTCCAACAGGACAAGCACAGAGATGAGTCCACTGTCAGAGGCCATGAGACGATCATTTGTAACCTTCACTAATGCTGTTTCTGTGCTGTGATGAATTCTGAAACCTGACTGAAACTCTTCAAATAAATTATTCCTCTGCAGATGATCAGTTAGCTGTTTTACAACGACTCTTTCAAGAATCTTTGAGAGAAAAGGAAGTGACATGACAGCAAATTAATTAATTCAGGCATGCAAATATGGTCAAGATGACCTAAAGGTTAGTTATGCAGAAGAGCATCTCTGAATGCACAACATGAAGGATATGGGCAGAAGGATGCTACTCCTGTCACCTAAGAAAAGGAAACTGAGGCTACAATTCAAACTAACTAAAATTAGACAGCAGAAGACTGGAAAATATTTATTATTCTCATTAGTCTTTTTTCTGCTAGACAGTCAGAAATTGGGGTAAATGGCATGAAAGCATGGAACCAACCTGATAGTGGTGTGATGTTGTGGGGGGGATTTTCTCGGCCCCCTTAAACACCACAGCCCACCTGAGTATTGTTCCTTTATTATTACAGCGCACTTATCTTCTGATGGCTGCTTCCAGCATTCCAAGCTGGTTTCTTGAACATGACATTGAGTTCACTGTACTCATAGCTTCCACAGTGACCAGATCTCAGTCCAACAGGGCACCTTTGGGATGTGAAGGAGCAGGAGATTCACATCATAAAAAAAGTATTTCACCATCATCGTTGTCATTGTCGTCGTCATCATCCAATTTTCTCATGCTGATTTTGATTCAGCTGTCGTCACACGATCCAAGTACAAACCCATGCAGTCCATCCAGCGAGGAGAACTCAGCGGTGAGTGCTCCCGGAAAAGCTTGTAATTGGACTTCAGGGGCATTTTTCTTGTCAAGAAGTACTTTAAAAGTGAAGAATGAGTTTCGACCACCACAATGAAAGAAAAAAACAGTGCACGAGTTTGAAAAGCTCAGTCACATTCACCGCTGATTTATAATTGCTCTCCTTCTCTGTTCATACAATAAAACTGCAGTGGTAAATGCTGTGCTTATATTCTAAGCATGCGTTCATCATATATTGTTTTGACAGTGCATTGTGATTTCTGACAACACTGACGAAAGCTCGTTCGGTAGCAGACTGTGTGGCGGCTGACTGCTGGGGCACGCTCCCTTCACCTTCTCTGTCCTCCCACTTCTCCTGTGTCATGCAGTGCAGCCAGGCCTTACTCTGCACTTTGGCTCTCTTTATTAAACTTGGAGGTCGCGTAAGGGGAACACCAAAACTTTTTTAGAAAGGATTTTGTTAGTGACTTCTGTGGCATCCCTGTGTTTTGTATTCTGCCTCATGCTGATCAGTGTGTGTGCAAGCGTTTAAGTTAATGACCAGAGTAGATAAAAATAACAGACTCCCACAGTTTCTACCCTCTGGTGCTGGAATGCTGATTGCAGGAGAGAAACACTGATTCCCTCTTTTAGCTCAGCTAGCAGCATTAATATTGGTCCACTGCTTTGAGTCAGACTCAAATATTCATACACCTGGTATAAACTCTGGTACAGTAAAGATGTGAAACCAGTGATTGAGTTATCTCCAGTGGGTTCACTGGAGAGATTCTGTGATCTTAAAAGGATGAACACGGTAAGCGACAATACTCATGTAGGCTGTGGTGTTTTAAAATATAGTTAGTTGGTACTAAGGGGGCCAAATTTTGCCAAGAAAATATCCCCCACACTGTTACACCACCGCCAGAAGCTTGAACTGTTGATAGAAGGTAGGATGGATCCATGCTTTCCTGCTGTACGTGCCAGATTCTGACTGCTGTCTGAGTGTGGCAGCAGAAAGAGACTCATGAGAACAGGCTGTGTGTATGTGTCGGTACTCAGTCATCCAGGTCATAGCCATAGCCAGGTCTCTGGAGCTTGGACAAAGGTGACTGGGCTTTAAGTTTCTTGAAGATGTTTCACCTCTCATCTGAAAGCCTTTCGAATGAGAGGTGAAACTTTTCTCAAGCTCCAGAGACCAAAACAGGCACTTTTTTTTTTAGTTATCTGTCCTCCAGTTTTGGGGAGCCTGTGGAACCTGTAGCCTTAGTTTCCTGCTGTTATTTGACAGAATGGCACCTGGTGTGCTCTTCTGGCTTGACATGTGCGTTCAGACTTGTTCTCGGTTGTGGTTATTGGAGCTACTGTTCCCTTCCTATCAGCTGGATGTAGTCTGGCCATTCTTCTCTGACCTCTAGCATCAACAAGACATTTTTAGAGACCTGCTACCCGCTGGATATATTCTCTTCTTCCTGACCATTCTCTGTAAACCCTAGAGTTGGTTGTATTGTATGTAAAATCCCAGAACATCAGCAGTTTCTGAAATATTCAAACCACCAATCACCATGCCATGCTCAAAGTCTCTTAAACCACATTTCTTCCCCATTCTGATCCTCAGTCTGAAATCCAGCAGCTTGTCTTGTCCATGTCTACATACCTAAATGCACTGAGTTCTTGCCACGTGATTGATTAGATCTTTACATTAACGAGTATTTGAATGGGTGCCCCTATTAGCAGCTGCTGAGTGTACATCCATCTTTTATATCTGATGACTCTTACTCATATTACTTTCATTACACTCTCACTTTTTTCCCCATCTCACTTTATTGGATTATTGCGTAATAGAACAAGCTGCAAAACTGACTGCAACTGTACTTTGCTTTTAATGCAGATTTGCAAATGTTCCCAGTTTAACACTGAACTGGTAAACATAGAGAAATGATGCCATAATGTTAGCATTTAGCTGTAAAGTGCTGCGTCTTGGTTGAGCTCCACGGAGTCACTACGTGTGTCTAGATCCCTTATTTCTTCTGCTTCTGTGGCCCTCTGGTTCATGATCCCAAACACAGCTTCAAAATAACCATAATAGCTCGACTCTCTAACCTGTCATCTCCTCCTCTCCACAGTGCAGCGTTTCTCCCAGCGCCCCACTTTATATCACACGAGTCATTTAGGGGAGGTTATGCATAAAGTCATCCTAATTGATTTGGCTTAAAATCCTCTCAGTGCACTCTCCACTTAAACAGCTTTTTCTCCCATGTGACCTCATCGCTCCTGTTGTCTAAAATGAGCATGAAATGAAAGGATTATAAAGGCTTTCTTTCTAACAACTTCCACTTAATGCTTTTAACAGGGATATTAAATCATTGCTCTATTATTTAGTAGATTGTGAGCATAATTATATGGCATCTGTTATTGGCTCTGACATTACAAAAGTGCAGCAGTTTGTCATCAAGTACTCTCAGTTTGCCTTTGGTATACGTAACTCTTTAGTATTTTTTTTAGCTGTCACTCAAAAGCTCCTGCAATATATACTCAGGTGCAGCCTGACAGGTTGGATTTCAGCATGTCACTGACTAACAAAGGGCTGCTCCTTTAGCTCAGAAACCCTTCCACCCAGCTGAGACTGTGGCCCTGTCATCCAGTGTGCATGATGCTGTGCTGCATGCAAAGTGTTTTTGTGGGAGGTTTTTGTTGTCGTCGTCGTTGTTGTTTTTTGACAGCTCTTCGTTGGGGTTTCTCCCTCACCGTTTCTCCTAAAGAGCTCTTTAGGCTGCTGTCAGAGACCTACTTCACATGCTTGCTGCTCTGAAATGCTTTGATCTCATCTGTTATAAATTCCTGCTGAAGGTTTCACTGAAGTTTACTCATCCCGTTGAGCAAGAACATAGCACCCTTCTGAATGAAAAAAAAAAAATAGAACTGAACATATCACTGTTTGTCCATCATGTTGACCTTCATCCATGTGCACACCGCTTTATCTACACCAAAAAGGAGAAACTGGTTTGGTGTCAGATCTCCATCTTATCACGGGATGTCTGGGTGTGTGGGGGGGGGGGGACCGGGGGTCTGGGGGTATTTATGTGCTGTTGTCTGGCGCCCCCTGCTGATTAATAAGGCCCACACACCTGAGCACAGGATCAGAAGGAGAACGTAGCAGGTAAACCTCATTTCAGTTGTTGTGTAAGAAAAGGCAGAGGGACTGGCATATACTTATTAACTTTAACTCAGCTTGCAATCTTAGTTATGCTCGTCATCACCTTTAATTCACATTCATGAAGGTGTCTGATTTGAGCCGTCAGCAGACGGGTTTGAAACCAGCCCAGCTGTGTTCCACAGCACTCTGCACAGTCAGGATAAAATCAAGTAATTTAACATAAAAATTTAAATGGAGATTTTTTTTAAAGAGATGTCAGCTCTTCAATCTTAAGACTACAAATGAACTGCTTATTTAATTATAGCTGAATCACAGCTGAATTACATCGTCACTTGCAAATATTACATTTCACCTTTTACTTTACATCCCAGCAACGTCCCTCCACATGCCGCACTGGAACTTTAATGAGCTCCTCATCCTATTTCCAGTCCTCCCGGTGAACTTCACCTCAGCGGAGGGCTCGGCAAGGTTGCAGACATGAGAGGTCTGTCTGTACCTCAGCACTGCTTCCCCTCACTGCTGCAGCAGGTCAGACAAGGTGACGGCTCCCTGCTGACTGTGATTCATGGGTGTGCTGGGCAGCTTTTAATGAGAGTAACTCAAGCCTTTTTTTATCACAGAGAGTGCTGAAATAACAAATGAGCCGCAGGGGAAAGACGACAGTGGCTTTGTGGTGTATCGCTCACTTTATGGTGGTGGTTAGATTTGTTATTTTAATGGGCATTCTGAGCAAATGCACACCGCTGCACACAAAGTATCAAAGATGGATGTAGATTCAGAGTGAGCTGTTTAGCACTGGACTTCCTCTTTGGTTCATGAGGAGCAAAGGTGCAGCAACGTCTGACAAAGGAGTCACACCTTGGCTCAGGCCGACCACTCTCAGCACTGGGGGTTAAATACCTGAGACTCCCCACCAGCTTTTAGAAGTGAAGCATGAGAGGATGAGAGGAGAAATGTTTTCAACCTAAGTGCTGATGAGATTGCGATAAACAAGGTCAAATGTGACTGAGGTCGGAAATAAATCAACCCTCTTCTTAAAAAGGGAAGCATTTTTTTAAATGCACCACAATCCCTTTTTTGCTGCGTATTGTCTCCAAATCGCTCCAGTCATTGCCCCCCCCCCCCCTTTAATTAAGTTCAGTGCATTCAACTTCCAGCTCAGGTTTGGCAGTCTGTCGCCTGTCTGGTAAATAAAAAATGAGCCCTCTATTTCTGTCCTCTCCAAAAGCGCGGGGCTCGAGGAGTGAGTGTTTTACCTGACCGGTTAGCATGTTAAAGATGTCATTCGATGCCTGACCTCACATTATCTTCTGGCATTGTCCCTAAAATAATATTTTCTTATTCTCATGGTGTTCTGCCTGCTAAAATTATAGATTCAGACAGACACACGTATATGCTCTCACATGAAAAAGCTTTTTGAGTTTGATAACCTTAAAATGACCTATAAGCAATCAAAGAGGTCAAGGACGAGTAACAGTTTACTACAAGTCAGTTAGCATGTTAAAGTTCATGACAGGAGAATTAGGAAAAGACTCACCAATCATGAATCCTTTCCAGGAAAAAGTCTCTTCTTAAAAAAAGGTGCAAACTTGCACCACAAGACTTCTGGAACAATGTACTTTGGACAGATGAGGCCAAAATGGAGATGCACAAACCCCTCATACCAAGTATCAGCACGGTGTTAGGTGTGTGTGTGTGTGTGTGTGTGTGTGTGTGTGTGTGTGTGTGTGTGATGATTTGTTTTTGTTTTGCAGCCACAGGACCTCAGCGCTCCGCAGTCACTGAGACAGTCTGAACGTCTCAGAATACCAAAGTATTCTGGAGTCAGATGTGAGGACATCTGTCATCCGGCAGCTAAAGTGAGTCATGACTCACTTTGAACAGAGTCATGTAACAAAACAACGATCCCAGCAGCAAATCTAAATTCCTCCACAATGATGTGAGAGACTGATGAAATCATACAGAAAACAATTACTGAAAGTTATTGCTGCTAAAGGTTATTTTCTTTCCCCATTCCCGTACACGATGTGGACAAAAGTATTAGGCCACACCTCTTAATCTTTAAATTCAGGTGTTTTCAGTGTCATGAGGCATATAAAATCAAGCACCTAACCAATGAAGGAAGCTTTTACTAACATTTGTTCTAAAGAGCCCACTAAATGCCGCCACTACAACAAGGCGGTTTGTGACACTTCTTCCCTGCTGGATATTCCACCATCAGCTCTATGTGTTATTATTAAAAGGTTTAAGTGTTTAAGAAGTGGCAGTAAAGTTACATCAGCGAGTGTGGAGGCACAGAGTGACTCAAGAACTGCAGCGATGCAAACCTCTGGCATTAAAACCTGTGCGGCTCCTGTAGGTGTGACACGTAGGTGGCCCTTTTCTATATATTTTTATTCGGGCTCAAAATGATTTTATTAACACTCGTAGAATGTATTACACAGTTCAGACTTTATAGTGCAGTAGAAAGGGGAACTACTGAACATCATTAGTGGATGAATAACATTTATTACATTTCATTTACCTACCAGTATGATTACTCATTACAGGCCACCCATAATGATTATCACAAACATACTGGTAAAATTTAGAAAAACTCTAACTAGTTTTATTCATTTACTTTTTAGATTCAATGTGAATCTCAGTGAAAGTCATAGCTTTATAGACAGACAGGAACTCTAAAATACATTGAAAACAGATAAAAGCTAGTTCACAGTACCTTTTATGTACACATTCATGGTAAATTACACATTAGTCAATAAATATATGAATGTGCTACGGCACAAACTAGAAGAACCTCACGTGTTAGTCCTAAATAATAAATATTTGAAGCAGAAATGCACTCTAACGTGTGGTTTCCATACATGAAACAAACTCCTCCTTCATGACGATTCACCGACATAACCCTACAGTTCACAGGTCATATATAAGTATTAACCAACAAGTAATGCAACTTTAAGCAAAATGAAAAAGGCGTTTTTGTTCAGCATTTAGAAAAATTAATTCGGTAAAAAACAAACAGCCTTCTTGTTACATCTTCCTACCGGGTTGGATCCCTGTTTTGCCTTCAGAGATGTCTTAATTCTTCTAGATTGTGATTAATTAATTTAAAGCATAATTCGGGATTTGGAATAGCCCACAGAGGAGGCAAATAAATAATTTCGGGTTATTATTTCAAAAAGTTCGACTTTCTTACTAAAACATCTGAGAAAATGACTCAAAATTTAGAAAATAACCTTCAAAATCGTGAGATAACAACCCGAGAAAATTCGTTTTGTTTATTTTTCCCTTTCATACATAAGAAGCTGAAATGAGGGCCCACTTTGTGAGTCAAACAAGGGAGGGGAGGTTGCTGCTCGTCCACCTGGTGCTCCCCGAAACGTGATCCTCGCTCCCGCGGGCCTACGCGCAGCCTGCAGACATTACAGTAGCTCTAAAGTGGCAGGTATCTGACAGGTGAGAAAGGCGGCGCATCGGGAGACGGTGAGGTTTAGGCTGTAGTTTTGCATGAATCCACCGGCACGGGCACGGATGCGCGAGGACGCCAGGAGCAATCAGGTGAGTAGATGCAACATTTAGAGCTGACTATCCGGAAAGTTCCTTTGTTAAAGCCTGTAGTTTGAGCTCATTTATTTTACAGGATAGTTTTGCTTAATTTGGCAAGATATGATGAGTTTATTACTGACATTACTGTCCCTGTGCTAGTGCTTTACATGGTAGCCAGCTGACAGAAACAACTAAAATGCAAATGCGATTCTCTATAAATGCTAAAATTAATTGTTCTACGTCTCAGAGTCCAACAGAGTCAGAGCCACTTCAAACAGCAGCTAACAGCAGCAAAAAGACCGAGTGTGTCCAAACCTTTTACTGGCAGACATCCTGTTAAAATACAGCGTGTACAAAAATATGTAATGTTTTACACAAACAGTAATAGAAACACCATATCATTATGGGGTACGGCATAAAATTTGTGTTTTTGATGTCTCTTGGGAGGTGTAAGAAACATAACTTTCAAAAGAAAACAATAAGCATTCATGTGATTTGAGGAGGTTTTAGAAAACAAAATGTTGCAATGTTTGGATGAGGACGGAGTGCAATGTGTGACTAGCTGACAACTATGGTGTCCAGGTCATTTAAATGTGATTTATTAAACGTGGTGTTCAGGTCTGCTGAGCTTTGTTTTCAAATCTGTGGCAGACGACAAAGCTACAAGATGTGTTAAGAAATAAGATGTAACTGATTCTGGAGTGTACTCACAGGAAATCAAAAATCAAAGCCTGAAGGTTTAAATATTCCTTCATTTTGAATATTTTGAATCATTGTGAATCCTTGAATAACCCATCAGAAAATCCATGGAGCTGTGCAGTCCCAGCATGTCTGAAACTGGAGGCTCTCTGTGCCCGGTGAAACAACTTCCCTGCCAAAGTGTCCCTCTTCGTCGCCTGCAGACCAGTGGACACCACTCGCACAATGGCGTCCACCTCGCTCAGCAGCTGTGGGTCAGCCATGCAGCCCCAGCGGTCGCCTCCGGCCCGTCTGTAGTTGTGAGACACAGGGTGAATGTGGCACCCAGCGGCAACCCTGAATCTGCGGTCTCCAGACAGGAGGCGGAACTGGACTGCTGTGTCCCAAAAAGGAAGGTGGTGGTGACGGGAGGAGGGGGATACTTTGGCTTCAAGCTTGGGAAACACCTTGCAAGTGAAGGCTTTTCAGTGATCTTTCTGGACTTGAATAAGCCTCCCTGTGACATTCCTAGTGGTGCAATATTCCATCAGGTATGGCTAACCTATGTTTTGTACATTATCTGCTACACCTATTATCATTTTTTCCACTTAATCCACTTCTCCACGCATTCCTCATAGCGATGCCCTGCAGAACATTTAATACTGTGCTAAAGTTGCACATTTTGGTTGAGCTTTCTTTCCTTTTTTTTAATAATGCATTTGCCTTGATAACAACTTATAAGACATGTTTAAAATATTTAGCTATGTTAGGCCTCTATATGGTGATGAAGTCAAGGTCTGACACCTGTTTTGTGCTTTACTTGAAAATTTGGGAAATGTAAATCCAACCAGTATCTTGTAGATTGTAAAAAAACCCCAAAGGAGTTGGTTTTTACATTAAATTTACTAATTATTTAATTTTGATTCCCAATTATTTACAAGTCCCGGGAAAAAAAAGATTCATAAATCCCTAATTTATAATCTTTTTCTGAATTAGTTTTATCTCAAAACCTCGGACTGATACTGACACATGCACTGCTGCTTGCTGCATGTTGTGTCACCTGTAGCACTGTTTCCTCATAAGTGACATGACACTGTGGGGACATGTGAAAATGAATTCTAGCATTTCCTCATGTGAGCATGCTGCTGCGGCTGGAATGCATCTGGGCAGGAAATAGACACAGGTGAATGATCTGTCTCAGAGCACCAGCTGCTGCCTGGGTCAGAGAGGGCGGAGTCATGATTCGGGTTTCACCTGTGTTCCTCTGTGCACACTTACTTACCCCCCCACCCCCACCCCCAGAGGATTCTAATTAAGCATCCTTTAAATTCTGAGAGTTGCAGTTGATTATCTGATTATCTTGCTCTTCTTTATTACAGAGTGACATTCTGGATTATTCTTCTCTCTATAAAGTATGCGAGGGGGTTGACTGTATGTTCCACACGGCGGCTTATGGCATGTCTGGCCCAGAGCAGGTGACTTTATGCCTCCTTCTGCATTTTTTCCTAAAGGCATTCAAATAAATGTCACAATTCCTTCATTAAACCCCCTGTGGAGGAACAGCCCAGGTTGGAACAATCAGGTTTTCACCTCAAACCATGAACATGTGACAGTCCAGCCGGAACTAGTGTTTCTTTGTTTGTCCCCGCCTGTTTAATGCAAACCATAGGAGGTACTTAGGGTTGCTAACAGCAGGAGAATAGCACATACATTTTTGCCATATTTTGTAGACTAACATCGGCACAGCTTGTAGCTCAGCGTTCCAGTATCCGCAATAGGAGACTGCAACTGG
>VOQJ01014084.1:5345-24717 GCA_015052665.1 Apistogramma diplotaenia | reverse complement strand
GTGGGCACGAGCACATGTTTTCGCTCTTCTGTGTGCTACATTATGGTGTGTGTGTGTGTGTGGCTCGTATCAAAAGACCTACAGGGATCTGGATGCAGAGGTTCCCCTCCGCTTGCAAGCCATAAAACAAGTCATTAAAACATCACTGTTGCAAAAAAAAACCCTCTTATAAATGTTCTATTGTAGTTTTTCTCATTTGAAGCTGAAAATGTGCCATCTTTGAGGCAACTAAGGGAGTTTCATCGCCGCTCCCCAAAGACCCCGCTGCTGTACCGGCCATATTTATGTTCTACCTTTGAGATGAATGTAGTTCGTACGTGCTTTTATCATCAATCACAGAATAACTTGTATTTCACCAGCAGGCCCCGGTAGGCTTGTGTTTTAGTGACAGGATTAATACAAAAATGGAAAAACGGTAAACAGTGAAATTAGGTGCTAAAATCCATCATGTCAAACAGCAGGAAACCCCCCGACTGAAGAATGGAAGGAGGTGATTTAATTTCACTCTCAAACAGGTACAGTAATAAGGAACAGCTGCATCCCTCAGTGTGTGTGTGTGTGTGCGCTTTGTAGATGCCTGGATTGAATATCGCTGCACTCGATGCTTTTATGTGTGTAGCTGATTGTGTGTACAGGTGCCCGTGAGTGAGATCATCCTTTATGCCTGTGAGTGTGTGTCCGCTGCATTCGTTTGTACACACGTGCACGGCTGCGGTGAGTGTAAGCATGCGTGTACATATTTGATACTTTCTGGCGATTTTTATATTGAAAGAATAAGTACTGACAGCTCTGTTTTTAGCGCGGCCCACATCACACATCAGATATATAAGGTCAGTTTTACCTTGAGCCCCTGAGCTCATAATGTCTCAGTGACGCTCTCATCGAGTAGAAACAAACAGTCGACTGAATTCGATCCTCTCACAGATTGTTTGCATTGCATCCAGGAGTCCACAGAGGCATTCTATTCAAACTATCACTCACTTTTCTCCCTTTGGCGTTTTCCGTCTGTGTACTTTGGATGATGATCAACAAACCCCCAGCCGAGGGAATATTAACCTGTTCGGTTTTCTCACACTTGGAGTCGACGGTGAATTCTTTCTAGAAAGCTCTGAGTTCACTGCAGCGAGAAGGGCTTCACGCTTTCTACATTTTCTGAGCAAAAGCTTTTACGATTCCTCTGAGTTATGCTTCCTGTGTTTAACGGAGGTATAATTGTCTTTGGAGGGCTGCAGACCAGAGTCGGACCTCCCCAAAAACTCCACTAATCATCTTCCATCTTTTTCTGATTAGTGCACACCTGAACGGCCCTCTGGACAAGCACAATGGCTGTTTTTTGGCAAACAATCTGCTCTCGATTAGCTCTGTTCAGCCCTTTTATGGCCGTGCTGTCACTGTTAATACCTCGACAAAACAAATCACCAGCCAATTGATAACAGACTGGAACGACATTATTGTTGTGGTATTGTCTGAATTCGACATGTCCAGCTTGGGTGCATGTGCCTCCACGTATGAAACGCTGCGTATAGAAACTTCAGGGAGTTGTGGAGTTGCAGATAAAACCGGCTATAAATCTCGCAATACCTTCAGGATTTTCCAAAATCAACACAGTCACGTTGTCGTTTTAAAAGACCTGGAAAAACTTCTTATCAGTCCATTACTCTGAGCCGCGGTTACAGTCTCTTGTGAGATTTTTAGTGAAAAGCTCCTCCTTAAAAGCAGCTTTTCCTGTCTGGCATGAGAGCGCGAGCAGACACATCATTATGAGGGGTCTGTCGTTGGCTTGACCTCACTCCTTAGCTGCTCCCTCACCCTTATCTCACACTTAGCCGCTCCACTTTGGTCCCTGTGTGCCCTCCTCCCAGAATGTCAGCCCCTGTTTCTTCTTCTGCGCGTCTTTTCAGCTCATTGTGTTTTCCTTCCATAAATATGTGGGTTTTTTAGGAGGGGGGGGGGTGTATCTCACACATAAAGCACCGGTGCAACACATTTTTGCCCGTCCACTGCTGCATTTTCATTCACCTAAATTTGTGCCAAAAGCGAAACAGTGAGTAATGGTGATGGAAACACATCGGTTTGGTAAATGACAATATTTCTTGTGGTCTCCCAACATGCTTTCATGATGTGGGAAAGAGGCACTAACATCTGGCATCAGTGGGCCAGTGAGTAAATCAAAGACTTTTTGAGGTCTGAAACATTACAGCTGCTACAAACACTGAAATGCGAACTGCAACATTATTGCCAATTAGACAGTTAGACGTGTATAGCTGTTGTGTAATATCTGTAGTGATCAGTCATTTGCTGTGTAAGGTGTGTGTGTGCTTTTCCTGTCCAGCTCTGCTTAGAAGTCAGAAACCCCTTTACTTCAGCCAAGAGGCAAAAAATGTTTGATTTACATTTTATTTTTGGCGGCATTTTAAACATTTACTCTGAGATGCCGCCATAGAAATAAAGCTGTAAACATGCGTAAACATGTAATTTGTCAAGTCTTCTCCGTCCCCATGTGTTCTCCATCCAAATGCTTTTTTTTTTTTATGTCAGATAAAATGCCAAATACTTTCATGTCCCTGTGGAGTTGGACAAAGCAGATCATGCATGCGTCTGTCACAGAAAAGCAGCTCAGAGGGTCAGAGATGCCACATTCCTGCAGAGACACTGAGCCTTGACAGGGTCACAAAGGCCAGAGACCACAGGCGGAGCCCTGAGACACTCATCAGTGATGCGTCTCTCTCAGTCTAACTTCAGGTACAGTGCTGGTCTGATTCCAGTCCAGTGAGCAGAGGAAGTTATTTTATTGAAGATCATGTAGACGTTAACAGCTAATGTTTCAAGAAAGGTGGTTATGGCAGCATAATAAAGCAATGCTTTAATAGAAGAGTTGTGTGTAAAACTCATACAAAGATGTGCAACAAGGTGCGTTATTGCTTTTCACGTCTTTCATCTTGTCATGCTTATGGTGGTAAAACTTTCCCAGGGCCTGGAGAAGCCATTTGTTGAGATTTTGAGCCAAGCTGAAAGTTGTTTTTCAACCGCTGTCACATCACTTTATTAAGTTTTGCTAGTTTTTTTCTTCATTCAGTTAGATTTCAAATATGTGGTGATGTTATCTTCTGTTTCTGGCAATCGAGATGACTTGCTGATCAGCGTCTGTCATCTGTAGATGAAAAAGAATAGGCTACAGGTAATTTTCTCCTGACTCTGAAGCCTGGTGCATTTGATATTTAATATCAATATATTTGTTGTCAGCAGTTTGTTTGAAGAAGTGCCAAGTTTGCTGAATTTTGGCTTCCTGTTGCACGTCAGTCACTCGATTCTTATTTCCGTCTGAATGAATTTACATTTGGCCTCATTCTGGGACTTCCCATCCTTCCACGCATGTCTGCACACATGGAAATCAGGTTGCAGTAAGACCTGAGCGCAGAGCAGAGCAGGCATCAGTGACAACAAATATACAACATAAATGTAACTATTTTAAAAGTATATAACTGCACCACTGATATCAGCTGACCTGCTGCGATTGTGGCTTAACTTCGTGGTCTGCCTGAACAAAATGTAAGTAAACTGAACAGAGGCAAAGTGATCATCAGGACTTTGTTGTGTTTTTATTACATATGACAGATTGGATAAGAGCGCTTTATGTACTCTAGGGCCTTCATCACGATCTGTCACGGCTCAAAGAACAGGCTGCACAGCGGTGGAGTAGCTAGCAGTGTCGTCTCACAGCACGAAGGCTCAAAGCCCATCTGGGGGCCTTTCTGTGTGGAGTTTGTTACATTTTCTCCTTATACCTGCATGGATTTGTTCAGCTACTCCAGCTTCCCTCGACAGGCCGTCGAACTGGGATAAAAATGGTTAAAGTATTTGAAAACAACTTGAGTGGTCAGTGACACTAAAAAAAAGAGTCATAGAAACTAAATACACAGCACTGAGGTGAGTGGGTAAAAGTCAGTCTACTGCAGTAAACAGCTGGGAGACAAACAAACGAGATCAGATACAAACAATTAAAAAAGGAAAACAAGCAAAGAGCCCCGAGGAGTATGAATACAAAGAAATAAATGAGGTGGAAGCAGGTGAGAAGATGATTGGATGATGCAGCTTCTGGCTACGGCTGTCTAAGATGACATGAGAATCAGAGGAGGGGAAACTGAGCGCGTGACTGAGGCAGACTCTTCCTCTGTCCTCTGGCCTTCTTGAACAAGTGAAAGTGAAGCAAAAGTCCCCTGTTGCCTCATAAATGTTCTGCTCCTGGCTGATGCTGCTGCTGGGAAAGTATTACCAAACCACTTTGTTTTGAGCTGAAACCGCTGCACAGTTACTTATTCTAACAATCATTAAATTCTGGCCATTTCCCAGGAAATCACAATGACATTGTCAGGTTAAGCTGACCACAGTACGACATATGAAGCGCACTGAGAAATTTAGAACAACGACTAAAGGGAGGTTTTTTGAAAGTAGCCCAGGGTGGGAGAAAGGCAGGAGAAATCATGGCAGATGGGAAGAGGTGAGGCATAACATAGGGGAGGAAGAGGAGGAGGAGGAGGAGAAGTGCAGGTCAGCCTGTATTCTGGTGGAAGTGGTTCTCCCAGTGAAAGCTTCCTCTGTTAGAGCAGAGATCTGATGTGTCCCCTGAGGCCCGGGGTCCTGGAAGTGGGCTGGCAAAGCAAATAAACATAGAGGAGATGCTCATGCTCAACACCTTCACTTATGTATACTCACAAAAGTTAATAAGAACACACACACATGTGACTATACGCTAACACTGAGAGACGTACGTGTGGATGTGGGCGACACCGTCACACTGGCTTTGTTTGAAGTTTGAATTAAAGAAATTAAAGAGTTACAGGACATGCAGGCCAGCAGCACTGAGAGAAAATGAACAGTTTTGACTCCCAAAATATATATAGAGAGAGATTTAAAGCTGCATATGGCTTCCATCCAAAAGCTTTGTTAAGTCTCACTGTGCTTCACCGTCACCACAGATTTCTCAGCCGTCTGCGACTGTGAAACTTACTGAGCAAATGAATCATTTGCATCCCGGCTGATGTATACATCATGCTGTAACACATATAAGCCACATCAGAAGGACAAATCCATCAAAATGACAACATGTACACAAGTATATTCACACATGAACAGTCTCTTGTCCTGGTATGTCAAGGGCCTGTTGACCTCCACTGAGCTCCACTTCCGGTGTTCCTCCTACCAGAGTCCCAAAAGGGAGCACGCTAAACCAACAGCAGCCGTCATCGCTGTCTTTTAACCATCTTATCAATGTCCACCTCCCTCATTTTTTATTTCCAGGCATTTCCTTCCATATTTTAACATCCGCCTTAGATCATCCCAAATCCTGGCACTCTGATTCATTTCCAAGGACAATGGTAGAACCTATTACAGACTCTTACCTGTAGAAACTCGAGAAACTGTACTAAATTAAATGAGAGGAAACCGTAATGCACTCTGACTTCAGCAACATTCATGGAAAGCATCATCCACACTGTGACCTTCTGTCTGGACCACGGCACTGTTTGTGTTGGGGACTGAAAAGGCAGCGAGGCTCTCTCTATGTGCTACAAGTAATATCCTTTGCAGAACATTCCCACCTGTAAATGCACAAATAAATCAAGGTACTGTCGGATTTGAAACCATAACAGTGAACCTTCCCCTCTTGGAAGGAGACCCCTTGCTAAAGTACATAATCTTCAGTGTAAAACGATCCAGCCCCGGGCCTGCCTCTGGAAACTTTGCTCGAGTTTCTTCCAGTGCCGCCGTGCTGATTTTGGCAGCGGCTCGCACAGCAGACGGGGATCGTACACGGCCCTGCCTGCACCCCTTGCTGGGCAGAAGGCTGATGGTTCAGACACCCCCCCACCCCCCGGCAAAATTGGCTAGTTAGACAAAATGGACAGATATGAAGATGGACAGAGTACTTATGAGGTCCTGGAGGTTGCATTTAAACAAAGTCAAACCATCAGCAGACACCACTGAGTCATAACACTGTCAAGATGTGTTTGTTGTTTTAACTTTGCTCTCTTTTTGCCCCAAAAGTTAAGAATTTTGCAGATCTTGTCTGCAGGATCTGAGTGTCAATCACAGATCATTAATCAAAGGCTTTTATTTAACGAGCATGAATCATGTAGTGGCCAGTTGTGTACTGTAATTAATTGTCCTCTACATACACAAGCTTTCAAAAGCAGCAGCTAGCTGTCACAGTTAATAATCTCCACGCTGACAGTGTGTCAACAAAAGCCAAGAGAAGCTGCCCAAGTCCTGTCCAAACCTCTCTGGCTGCCATGTATTTTCTTAATGCTCCTAATTACAAGACAAAGTGTATATAAATTCGAATGTGGTCTCAGACAGCCAGAAGAGTCGGCGGTTGTAGGGGAGCTTACACAGAGTCGTACATGTTAACGAGCTGCTGGTGAACCGGGGGTCATAACGAGGCCGTGACTTCCCGTCAGCTAACATCACAGTGCAGAACAGATAATAAAACATAAACATCCAAGATCATCTCAATCCTTCAATATCAGCTTTTTTGATCCACTACAACAACAGTCGGAGCACCGATTGGCTGCAGTGCTCGAGCTGCTTATTTGGTTTAGTCGATTCATTGTTTATGACCGTTTTCATTTTATTACACAACGCACACTGTGGTGAAAACACTTAAAATGTGGCCTGTATTTTTGCAAACTTTTTTGGAAAGTTGTGAAACTGCATCTTCATCCCTGCTTTACAGCAAAAATATAATAATACTTACTGCAATTAAGTAATATTTAGATCTGCTGAGGTTACTGCTCTGCTGGATCGATTTTGTTTCTCCTGGCTGTATTTCTCTGTTTCTTGTTACTATAATTTTATTGATGTCTCATTTGTGATGCTGCTGTCTTTCCCAAGGTGAAGCTTTGCTTAGAGGCATTCCCCTTAATAACAGAGGACGCTTTAAAGGGGTCGTATCTGATCTCGTGTGTGTGCTGCAGGCAAGTGGTTCTAACTGGCACAGCTCCAATCACAGCAAAGAAATTAACTTTCACATAGAATCAGACTTCTGCAAATACAGATTCAGATATATGAAAACAGAGACATCCACATTATTACCAAGTGCAGCAGTGTTTGGCCGTCTGCAGGTGTTTAAGTGGCACTGTGGTGCATTGTTTAGTGCTGGCAGCTCCCTTTATTTAACTCGGCTTGTTAAGCAATCGTTACTACATTACCAATTCAGCTATGTTCTAACTGACCAAACATAACTTTTATTGTTATTGCAAATTAAAATGTATCTTTCAACCAGTAGAGTCGGGTATTAAATATCCATTCATCCATTTTCTTCCACTTTATCCTGTTCAGGGTCACCTGGACGCCTGGAGCCTATCCCAGTTGACGTAGGGCAAGAGGCAGAGTACACCATAGGTGCAAATGTGAGAGCGTGTCTCTCTGTGTTGGCCGTGTCCAGTATGGTTGCATGATCATACTATTAGTGTCATATATAACACATGTCAGAGCATTTTAGTCAAACAACTCTTTGTAGGCCTTTGAGGAGATTCCTGAATGTTATAATATTCATTTTTTAAGCCAATTCAACAAGTTTGTTCACCTGTACTGACTTTTTTGGGCCTCAAAGACACAAGAACTCCTTAAAATATGACACACTGTGTTGAGCGACATTCTTTAGGAAGTCATTGTTGCCCCGTAATGGTTTCTTCATAGCAGTTGTGGGAAAAAGAAAAATCATTTCAGGTTCAGCAGACAGATGGTCCCGATTGACACTGTGGTTTACTGCAAATGGCTTTGACCATTCCTGGCCTCATTAGGCCTTGGGAGGACGGAATAATATTCGTCTGCATGAAATGAGGATGGAAAAGGTAGACACCTCATCAGGTTTCCTGGTTGGAGAGCAGCGCGAGGCCAGCAGCATGTCAGTCTGAGCAGACGAGAGAGGGCGACAGATTTTGTCAACAACTGGTAATGCTGTGGAGACCACAAGAAGCTGACAGAACAGGCTGAAGTTAAATCGACATGTTTCAAATCACGAATTCAATGCAGGGGAGTGAAACAAAGTGCACGGAGAGGACATGAAAAAGAAAGGAGAGGGTGCTTGCTAACCTCATGGTTTGGTTCGCTTATAAAGCCTGACTGACAAATAAAGGCTGCACCATTACTGGATGGGATCCAAGCCCTCACACAGACTCGCTCACACGTAGTGCCATATATACACATGTATTCTATATTCTCACAGGCATGAACATGCACGCTTTAAATTGTCTGAGTTTTGGCAGGCAGATCAGGTTTTTTTCTTTTAATTAAATTACACTAATTGCCATTATTTGGTGCCAATATAAAATGTTTCCAGCCAATGAAATTACATTACAACTTCTAAAACTATTATATGCAGCGAAGAGAATGAGAAACACACTCAAGATCACCAACGCACAAACATCTGCATTTACACACAAAGCTCAGACGAATTCCAGTTTAATGGTGTGTGTTTTAGAGGCTGTGTCATGCCGACCGACATACTTTTACCTTCAAAACAAAAACACACGGGTCACTTCCCCCCCACCCCCCTCAACTGCTTGTCCAGACGCCTCGGCCTCCGCGGTCCCACCCACCAGAAACACGCAGGGGAGAGCTGCTCACAGTGACATCCTGCCTTATGCACCGTTCACAGATGTGCAGGGAGTTCAGTCAGCATTCACTGTTGCCCTGCAGATTCTGTTTTTCTCTGCACATTTACATCGTGCCTCCTCGCATATAACGCGCACTTCAAAGTCGACAGATGCGCTTGACGTGAAGACTGAAAAACGAGGGCTCGATAAAGAAGCTCGAACAACGTTTATCTCCGCAACACATTCCATGTGACACAGATACGGGGAGACGGGGCTTTACGAGCGTCTTAAAGTGCTCAGCGAGTCCTTGTGAAGTTTTCCGCCAACATTCTCAGTCCTGTTACCTCCAAAATACATTTTGTTATGGGATGAAATCAGTTGATTTAAATGCACTTGCAAGCAGAAAACTGAAATGTACTGCTGTGCAAAAGTCTTGAGCCACCCGTTTCTTTATATTTTACAGGGGAATGTGTGAACTTGAACTCTGTTAAGCGGCTTTCTTCTCATTTCTTCATGTAGTCTTCGGGAATAGTTCTCCAGGCTTCTTGGAGGTCATGTTTGGCTGTTGGCTGCCTTGTGTTTCATTCTTTGCCAAGATGATCCCACACTGCTTCAATAATCTCGAGGTCCAGACTCCCCGAGGAGGCCAGTTCATGACTGATGATGTTTCTATTGTGTGTTTTTCTATCCAGGTATACTTTTACTGGACTGGCAGTGTGTTTGGGATCATTGCCAAGCTGAAAAATGAAGTTGTTGCCAGTTAGATGCTTTCCAGGTGGTGAATAAAAATCTGATATTTTTCTGCCTTTGCAATTCCATCATTTTTGACAATACAGCCCCGAAGCATGACAGGACCTCCACCGTGTTTTACAGATGGTTGTAGACACTCACTGTTGTGGCTCTCCTGACCTCCTCTGTACACATTGACAATTATTTGAATACAAAATTTCACATTTGGATTCATCACTCTGTAAGACCAAATGCTACTGATTTAAGTGGTTGTGCAGGTAGGAAATGTTCCAGGGTTTCACCTTGTGGGGAATATCAGCAGCTGAACTAAAATTCCACATGTCTGTAAACTGAGTGAAAGTGTGCAAGTCTGTAACATGTAAAGTTCATAGTCACTGCTACAGTCTCTAATTTACTGGCTCAGAGGAACCCACAACATATGAGAAGCCACAAACTGGTGGGAGTTCAAAGTAAATTTAATGATGCAAAAACAGAACACAAATAAGGGAGATGGCAACCACAGCCAAGAGAAACAAATGAGGGAGAAGGTCTTGAACCAGCCATGCACTGGTTCTTTGGATTCTGCCTTCACTCCTAAAAGCAGTCAGCTAAAATTAATAACATCGCAACAAAAAGCAGGTCTGCTGGTAACTCGGCTAATAGCTAACAAAACAAAGCTAAATAAAAACAACAGCTCTGGGTTAAAGCCAGACTCTCAGCCCCTGTGGCTTTAGAGCCGCAGCCAATGAGGGAGGACGGAGAGCGAGAGAGCACCAGTGGATGAAAAATGATCAAAACAAGAAGGGAGGCTGCGACAGAGGAGGGCAGAACAGTGGCACCAAAAGTCCGATCCCTCACGTCGCTTTATTCTGTAGCAGTTCATTCAAGAACTTGTTTGACCACAAGTCAAGTAAAGAAAGTCAAATAAACTAAATAGGAATTCATTCTCTTAGGGTGTATCAGATTAATCACAAGCAGCCAGCCTGACTCTCAGAGCGAGCCACCTGACAGGTACAGCTCTGTTTTTAGAGAATTTCTTTTCACTACAGAAGCACTTTGAGTCCGTCTGTGCAGCTACATCACAGCGTGTAAGAATGTGGATCAACATGTCTGTGTAGGTTCTCAGTCATCCAGGTCACAGTCGTCTCCGAAGGCTAAACGGGTGTGAGACCCAGGTATTTAAACCCTAATTGGAGGTGGTTGTTGGCCCACTAGTGTTCATGTACACTATCACATGAACCAAGGTGTCAAAAAAGGTGTGGGCCGTTACAATTACTGGTTTTTGGGTGAAATCAGTGTGTGACAGTCACCGTTTATCCTTTAGATGGAGATGTTGCTTAGCTTTTGTTTGGGAGTTTTATCCTTGGGATGAAGCAGTTTTTAATCTCAGGCTGCGTCTGAAGTACACTGTCATGCTTGGACACGATTTATTTCTGACAAACCTGCCACATAAGGGATAACAGTGTTGTTTCTTTGCCACGTCTGACCTTTTTTCCTGTGCGTCTTTGCTGATTTGATCTGATGAAAGCCCAGTTGTGATTTTAAAGCCTTTCTTTACACGTGTTCCTTTTCTTTTCCTTCTGCATTAGAAGGAATGTTTTCTGACTGATGCTGCAGGGTCCTGATCACCCCAAGTTTGCCTTGGGAGTCAAAGAGTAGCCACTGGTCAGCGTATGTGGGCTTCCAGTAAACTTCAGTGCTGAGGTTTTCATACTCCTCAGTAGTGGGTCAGTGACCATCTCCAGGGACATCCCTCCAGTTACCTTTAAGCTCCAGAGACAATGTCCTCTGTGATGTTTTCAGGTTGAGAAAAAAAGACAATTCCTTAGTGCATAAAGCAGAATGTTTTTGTTCTTTTTGCTTTTCTGTTGGGAGGGGGCAACATGTTTTTCCTCTACCTTTGTGCACCTATGAGTTAGTGAAATAAATAGGGTGGTTCAGCCATATTTGTAGTCCTAAATTACTGCTTTTCAAAAGTTGATCAGAACCACATTTGCTTTAATCTTCGTTCTAAATAAACTTTGTAGCCACTTTCCTACCAAAGATATAAATCCAAGAAGCTCCCCCGTTCAGACTTACATCTGCATCACATTCACCCAACTTAGATTGCTGCCTGAGTGACTGATTGATGGACTGACTGACTGATTGAATGAGTGGCACTCTTCGTCTCAGCATTCACTTTCCTTTCTCCACCTCAGGTCTGAGCCTGGCTGTATCCATCCCTCTCAACACTCTCAGCTGCAGGCTGCAGATTAAAGCCCCTCTCATCTGGATCTCATCAGTTTAGGCTGGCCTCGCTATTTTATAGGTTACTTTTCATTCGGGGGGGGGCTCTCATAGTGATTTAAGGTTGCACTGCATGGAGACTAAAGGAAAATAAAAGCAACGTATTGTCTTGAGGGGACTTTGAATGAGGCAGCATGCTAAATTCCATCCGGTAACAGCTTATAGTTTTCAGGATCGGGGTTGTGAATTTGTGCTTCTTCAAGCATGTGTGATATTCGCTGCATGCTGTGCTGCTCCAATTTCTGAGCCGTTTCCTCTGGTTTTTTTCCAGCTATGATGCCTGTAACATGTGGTGCATTGTTGTGGGACAGCTGAGCGGGTGTCATTTCCAAACACCCTAAATCAAGCGTGAGAAAAATTCTTGTCCAATAATTGTTGCACCGTGCTGACTTTTGAAAAAAACATGTAATGCATCTACAAAGATGCATTAAGTAGAAGTTTAAGTAAAGTTAAAGTAGTGCCCAGTGACAAAAATCAGAATGAGAAAAAAAAACTGTAGCTACTTTTTCTGGGGTTTCTTTCTTTTTACTGGGGTGAAGCTGAGAAAACAGACCTGAAGCCCTCAGGCAGCTTTGACAGTCTGCTGAAAAATGACCAACAAGCTCAGGGCATACTGTATGTGCCTGTAGTGGCATAAATAGAAACAGTCTGTGTTGGAGAAATGGCAAAAGAAGAAGCAGAAAACATGATGTGACTGAACTCCAAGTATTGTGCAAGATGTGCAAAATGTCAGAAGTGCTTCAGTACATGAATGTTATATATAATTATAATAGTTAAACCTAAGGACCTCTATTCATACAGGATGTCCTCTCTCATTTCCAGAACTCTTATAATATATATTAATGATGAGTATAAAGTAAACTGGTCTTTACATTTGAATGTTCTGCCTTCTGCTGCTAGTGTACTAGTGGCAGGACATTGTTGTCTTAAATTGTAGCCAATTCAGTTCAATTTAATTTAATTGTATTTATAAAGCACAAAATCACAACAGTCACCTCAATAATTACAGAGAAAACCCAACAATCAAAATTACCCACTATGAGCATTTGGTGATAGTGGGAAGGAAAAACTCCCTTTTAGCAGGAAGAAACCTCTGGCAGAACCAGGCTCAGGGAGGGGGGGGCAGTCATCTGCTGTGACCGGTTGGGGGTGAGGGGAGGGAGCCAGATAATTAATAATAACAAAGGATCAAATGCAAGAGTATTGCATAAACAGGGAGTGAAAAAGAAATACTCAGTGCATCATGGGAACCCCCCAGCAGACTGTACTGTAGGCCTATTGCAGCATAACTAAGGGAGGTTACGGGGTCACCTGATCCAGCCCGAGCTATAAGCTGGCTCGAAAAGGAAAGAGAGTTTGTGTATTCTCCCTGTTTCTTTGGGTTAAACTTCAGTTTCTGCTCACAGTCCAAAGACATGCAGTTAGGGGGTTAGATTAACTGCCCATAGGTGTGAATGCTGGCCCTGCGACAGGCTGGCGACCAATACAGGGTGTTCCATACCTCTCGCCCAATGACAGCTGGGGTAGGCTCCAGACCCCGAAAAGGATAAGCGGAAGAGAATGGATGGGTATCATCCACATAGCAGGCTGAAATGATTCTGCCTATGCTGTATGTATGACAGTATGGCAGCTCAAGCATCATTCAGCGTGCACATTTTAAGTGAATCTTATTGCAACACCACAGTTTTATCATCAGATTCAGCATAGCTATGTAATTGTTTTGCTTTTTGATCACTAACCTCATTTAATAATCTGTAACTGCACAAATTAAACATTTGTACTATGTAACAGTTTTGCAGCAGAACATTTTTATTACCTCTGGGGGTTTGCTGTTTCCCTCTGTTTCTGGTCTCTTTTTCGAAGCTAAACCAAGCAAGCCAACATCTGGCTCCGGGTGTCGATTCATCAGCTAGACATAAGGGCGGCATCAATCTTCTCATGTATGAACGAACACAATAAAGTGGCTTTCCCTGCTGATGTGAAAATGTTGTCGGGGACACAGACGCCTGCTCAGTCTCTTCTTCTTTTTTTCAGGAGGAAATGCTGTGAAGGATTCAGGTTTGTGATGGGCCAGTGCATACCTGAAAGTAGGTAAACCATTCACTCTGAGCCACATGTTTCAAATCTGATGTAATATCTTTGTCTCTAAAGCAGCTTATAAGCATAATAACTCCATAAAACACAATGTGGAACACCTTTGTCAGTTTAGCAGTCATCTCAGATAGCTTGTACACTCCAGCCACCTGAAACAAACACGTAAAAAATAAAACTGTTTTGGCACATGCGGCAATGATTTTTCCGTAATAAACATCTGATGCTTGTGAAAGATTTTCAGCTTTCGTGGCCATGATCTGGAGCACTGCTGACAAGTATCGACAAACAGTTTAGCTTCTTTCTAAAACTATAAACAGTGAGTTGCATCAGCCGCTAGAGGGCGCTGTTCCTCCACGCTGAATGCCGCAGCCCATAGATGCATTTTGGCCTGCGAGCGCACTTGAACACTTCAGCCGCAGAGCAGCAACAATGAAGCTTTAAAACAGTCGCTGCTTATTTTGTTTCACATCTCATTTAAAGCTTTAAGTGCTGTGCTGCCGACAGCTCCGCTAGAGCCTATAAGTGAGGCACAGAAACCCTGAGATGAGACAAAAGAACAGTGCACAGTGATTTGATGGTTCCCGTGGGCTCGTAACAGAAAGGTTTAATGCAGTCTGATGTAAGATTTCAGTTATAGTCTATGCTAACTACCACTTGTACTACTCTGCTGACAATCCAGCATTGCAATGCACCGCTTTTATTGGATGAAATACTGGACTTAGGGGATCTGGACACAATCAGAGATTGGCTTAAAGGCCAAGTCATTCAGGAGGGGCTCAGAGCTGCTGCTGCTGCTGCTCTGCCACACCGAAAAGAGCCAGTTGAGATGGTTCAGGCACCTGACTAGGATACCTCGTGGGTGCCTCCTACATGAGATGTTTCGGGGATGCCCTGGATGTCCTCCTCAGCCACTGGAGGAGGTGGTTGAGGAGAAGAAAGTCTGGGTGTCTTTTTTTAGACTGCTGCTGTCTATGTACATGACTCTATGTCGAGGTACACTTGTCACAAAGTGAAAGCCTGCACGGGACTCACTGGCCTGTAATTAATGGCATAAAATTCTGACTGATACAGGTATTAAAGGCTAGCTCCTGACCAAAGGATCTAAGTTAAAGCTTATAAATAGAATTTAGACGTCACTAATTTCATTATTTACTCCTGAAGCCTTGTTGGGCTGTTCTGCATTGGATATGAAACTTTATGAGTGAAACGACTCAGTAAATGCTCAGTCCACACGCTGCTGGCTCCTCTCTCCGCAGATGTGGACGTGTGTGCTGCTTCACCTTGCGAGCAGCAGTGTACTGATAACTTTGGACGAGTTGTGTGCACGTGTTACCCCGGATATCGCTTCGACCGAGAGAGACACCGCAGCCACAAATCTCCATACTGCCTGGGTAAGCATGCTCGTTACCTCTGGGCTGGATACTTTGTTCCAAGTAACAAGTGTGGTGTGAGGACTTTTCTAAACTGATGAAATAGCTCCCTCTTCCTGTCTTGTGCAGCAAAGCATTTTCCCTCTGTTACCGCAAAGCAGTTAATCAGCTTTCTGGCCACTACTGCTCTGTACTGTATCATAATTAAGGTCTCAGAGGTAAATTAATTAGCTTTTACATATATAGAGCTTCTCCACTCCACTTGAGCACTCAAAGCACTTTATACAGCACATTTGTAGTTACAAATTCACTTTTTCTACATCCAAGTGCTTTCAATCTACATTCACACACTGATGAACACATCGGGAGCAACTTGGGGTTCGATATCTTGCCCAAGGGTACTCTGGCATGCGAACCTTCTCATTAGGAGATGCTGTACCTCCTGAGCCACAGGCACCCCACAGGGACTTTCAGCTTTCTAATTCTATAACAGAAAGTGAGAAGTACTGCATGTTACGGTGATGTGTTGATACAAACACTTACATTTTGGTAGAAATTGACAGTAACATACAGTAACTTTGTCTCTTCCCTTTTCTGTCTCTCACACAAAACTATTCAGACATTGATGAGTGTGAGGCTTCAGGCAGCAGCCTGTGTGACCACGAGTGTGTGAACACAGAGGGCAGCTTCGAGTGTCGCTGCCGCGCTGGTTACATACTCGCATCGGATCAGCGCTCCTGCATCCCCATACACAACTGTAAGTTTCTGTCCCACTGGAACATCATCGCATCATTTGAGCCCACTACGGCTGCAGGAGATTATTTTAGGCATTTGAGTGTTTGAAAGAAGACACTGCCCCCTGCCAGACTTTATGTGAGGTCATCAGCTGTCTTTAGATGCATGAGAAAAGGCACAAATTTAGGATGCAGAGCCGGGCAAAGTAAAGAACAAGAACCTATTTTAGTTGCAGATGCAAAAATAAATAAACAAACTGTCCAAAAAGTGAAATAAAACAGTAAACGAAAACAGGAGCATGAGGAAGAACAGGAAAAACAAACACATTGCCAACTGATTGGGGAAGACGGGACAATATAAACACATGTGATGACGACACACGTAAGGAAATGATCAGGAAAGGGTTAGGGTCACATCATAGCAATTACCAAAATAAAACGGGAAGTGAAAAAATGGAAGATTAAAAACTAGCCCATAGACAAAAAAAAAGGAGGGAAAGAAACAAAATGGAGAAGTGGAGACCCCAGGAAAGTGTGAACACAAGAAAGATCATCAGTGAAAATCAAAACACAAACACAGTACAAGAAACTGTCTGCAAAGTGCACTCGTGCACACTGCATCAGTGTTTAAATACCCGTCAATTCAAGCATCATGCTGTGCAGTTTTAGCAAATGTAAGTTCTTTCTTGCAGTGAGTTCAGCGGGGAAGTCCGACACCTTGATGAGTTCTGGTACCTGTTCATTCACCTGCCAAGATTTCATGAACATGAAGAACAGTTTGCTTCAGCTGAAGCTCAAGCTGGGAAACACACACTCACCCAATCAGGTGAGATCTTTTCTTACAGAAACCAACTGAACTGAGCGCTTATTACTGAGTCTTAGTTATCAGATGATTTAATGTAACTATGATATGTGCAAAAAAATCTTTTGAGATAACTTCAAAGAACTTGTAGTTTAACAAACTACAAAGAGCAAACATAGTCAAACTGTTAATGTGTGTTGAACTTTGCCTTCGTAGGTCCCGGGCCTGGCCAACAGCAGTAATAAACCAGTTCTGGGACGAGCAGGAAAAAAACCCGATGGTCCTTGCCTTCCTGGCCTTCCTGGTCTTCCTGGCCCTCCTGGAGCTCCTGGTGTCCCAGGTAATGTAGATCTAACGGAAATTCAAAAGGCAAATCTAGACTTGGTGACGGACACTGTGTTAGGAGGGAGAACATTTTGGCACCTTTTAAATATATATATATTTTTAAATATGTTGTTTGGATGCTACTCTTAAGTTTTAAATGTTAATGTCATCCTTCTGTCCTCACCAGGACACCCAGGGCAACCAGGAATAAGAGGTGACCCTGGGGAGAAGGGTGCTCCTGGCCCTCGGGGTCCACGGGGAGACATGGGACCCATGGGTCCAGAACCTGACCTAAAGCATGTAAAGAGAGGCCGCAGGGGGCCGGTGGTAAGAAAAGAAACTGGGACCATAATTTAGGGTCTATCACATGATTTAACTCCATCTTCAATCAATTCAGGAAAGCAAATAGCTATTTTCCGCTGGTGCAGTACCCACAGGTTTAAGGGCCAAACCCTATTTGTAGCATTGTGTAGCAGAAGCTGCAGTATTTCCTGTGATTTTAAAAAAAATCACGTGGGCTGTACCTGCAATTTGTTAGTGATTTTTTTTTCTTGCATCTCTGCAACCAGCAAATTTGATTTGCTTTGCCAGCAAATCTGTTGTGTGTGAGACTCCAGCACTGCATCAGTGGAGAGAGGTCGACTGAACATGAGCTAAACAGTCCTGATCACTAGCTTATTTGAACTTAGTTTAAATCGTATTAAAGCACAAATCTACTTCTTGGGATTGTTGTTGATCAATAAAGTGCTGTGCACACACAAAAAAGTGATAATCTATCAGAGATGCAGAGAATGACAGTATGACAGTCCTCTCCCACAGTTTCCATTAAACACAACGTCGTCTGGTGTGTTTGTGTCTGTTGTATAGTGTTTGTGTGTCTGTAAGACACTGAGTCACACAATCTGTTTTAACAAGGTCAGTGTTTCTCTGATTAAAATAAAACTTGCTGTGCTACATATTTAACATTAGTTCTCTTACCCTTGTCCTGATCATTTATACAGGGACCGCCCGGGGCACCGGGACGAGACGGATTGAAGGTTGTCATAGCAACTTTATTTTGCTCATGTGTGTTTTCTTGCCTCCTGCTTTTGTGCACCACCGTTGCCAGTCACCACCTTGTGTCTGATTTACCGTTAACATTACACTGAAGGGACGCTGGCAGTTACTTAGACTCACTCGCACACATTTCACATGTTCTGTGTCTTGTTCTTAAAACTTGTAACTTAATTACTGGTGTTTTTAAATTGTTCCTTATACATTATTGTTCTCAATCTGATATTCAAAGTCACCACATCCCATGAATGAAGCTGCACTCTTGTGTGTGTCATCTTGTATAGAGTTTAAATTGTTAACCTCAGTGACTTTGTGCTGGTTTTCATCTACAGGGTGACAGAGGAGCTCCAGGTCCCAGAGGCCCCCCTGTGAGTTTATGGTTTTGGATCTTAGACTGTATAAACAGCAATGACAGACTATTATCAAAGATGCCACTTAAACTTGTAAATAAAGAAAATAAAAGAAAGAAACTAACGAGAGGAGCCTAAAATGCAGCTCCTCTTGGCACAGCAGTGGTGTTTAGCACAGCAGGGCAGGTTTGTGAAGCCTTGTTGTGAAGCTTCAGTCGCAGCATTTTGGCTCCCAGAAGTGACCATATTTTGGTGAAAGGGTGAAAAACCGACACTGACAAGCTTGGTTAGCAAGATGCATTCATACACCTTATGTTTGCATCGTTCAAACACTAATTATGCTAAGTAGCATATAAATAAAGGAGAATTTCAGCAACAGAAACTGGAGCAGTGACTTTTTAGATGGTTCAAATGGCTCCATTTCAGTGACTTAAATGTTTAAAAGGGTGAGTTTAAGAACAAATCATTCCCTGTACAGCTGTCATAAAGGGGGAAATTAGATGTGGGGACTAACTGACTTTGCAGCAAAGCTTAAGAGTCATGTCCTTGCTGCATGTGTGTTTGCTCACCTTAAACACACGATTAACTAATCAGTCGTTCTCATCTAGGGTCCACCTGGCTCCTTCGACTTCCTTCTGCTGATGATGGCCGACATCCGCAACGACATAATCGAACTGCAAGAGAAGGTGTTTGGGGAGCAGCGTGGCCTCTCTCTGGACAGTCCTCCTCATTCCAGCGGGGAAGCAGATTTTGTAGAGTGGGGCTCTGGAAAAGGAGATCTCATGCTCAATACCTGACCTCTGACATCCTCCCCAGAGACACAAACACTCACTCCCAGCAAAAGAAACATCAGTCCTGACTCTTCATTTTGTTGGATGACAGATGCTGGCGGCCAAAGTATTAACATGTACATAATTCTTAACTTCACCTGAACTCTCAACAATGCAGCAGACAGTAAAGCAGAGCGACGGAAATGTTCAAATCGGAGGCTCTGACCACTGCGAGCGCTGTTTTGCTGCCTTTCATGTGGATGCGA
>VOQJ01014083.1:3777-37271 GCA_015052665.1 Apistogramma diplotaenia | reverse complement strand
AACTGATAAAAACAGCTAGGGATCTTTTTACAGGCTTGCTGCACATTCTGGCATGGCTGTGTCTGCTGGCATGGCCCGTGTGCATGGCAGCCAGGTTGCTAGTGCATGAGAAAGAGAGATGATTAAAAAAAATCCCAATCAATTCTGCACACATGAAAATAATGGAAGCAGCCTTTCCAGTTT
This sequence comes from Apistogramma diplotaenia, assembly GCA_015052665.1. Classification (NCBI taxonomy): domain Eukaryota; kingdom Metazoa; phylum Chordata; class Actinopteri; order Cichliformes; family Cichlidae; genus Apistogramma; species Apistogramma diplotaenia. Next base: position 37,088 of record VOQJ01014083.1, on the reverse strand, counting down.
ATGCCCCCAAACTCTGGAATATCTTACCTCAAAATATTAGGGAAGCAAACTCTACAGATAATTGCAAGAAACTAAATTTTAACTAGTGAAACTGGCTTATAACTACTTAATAATAATAATACTGTACTTACACTGTACAGTCCTACCTGCTGAGTTCAGCCCCTTTGAACTTCCATATGTATGTTGGGCTATACAAATAAAATGAATCGAATTGAACTGATTTCTGAACAAATCAGCTCCATCTGTTCTCCTACTGCTGAGCAAACACCAATCCTCCTGCACATACTCGTGCACAATATTGGATTTTTGCATGTTCCATTTTTATGTCTTATATATATATATTTAAAAGGCTTCTCTTGTTATGTAAACCCACAATGAACCTATTATCAGCAACAGTCCAGTTGCAAGCAACAAAGGCTTTTCTGTGTGTAGAAATGCAGACCTTAAAGTTATTAAAAAGATGGTGGCATTAGTATTCTGAGAAGAAGAGAGTGGAAATTTCTTTCTGCAAATGAATGAGCTTGTTGAAGATCTCAGTGAATAATACCAAACTCTGCAGCTGACACTCTTCTGTCCGTCTGATATCTGTTGTTGTAGCTGCTTCAAAGAACGTGCTGTTGTCTTCAGTTTGCAGAAAAGAGTATGTGTGGAGCCAGTGAGAATTATGTGCTTTACTTACACAGCTCCCCTTGGATTTACAGAACTTAGTCAATTTCATCCAATTGATTATCTGCCTCGCCCCACTATCATTGTGGTTCACTCTTAATGCTCCTTTTGTGTTGTTTTCGGGTTACAGCCAGTATCAAGTACTTAGTGATAAAAAAGAATTGTGCAGTAGCTGGATATGTCCCTGGGACGGTTGTAGAGACCAAAAACAGTGCTTAAAGTGAGTGAATACTGGATTTCCACCGATCAAGTGGTTATGATGACTCCATTCTAAATAAATGATCTCAATTACTCGGCTTTTCGCAGCCATGTTTGCAAACTATTGTGTTCAGAATATATTTCAGAACAGGTTTAAATTACCCCAATTTATCAGTGCACTAGTGCAAGCTCTAAGAGCCTACATTGTAATGCCAAAATAATATGCATTAAAAACAACATCATTCCACTGGGAATGAAAGTTTGTGTGAAAGGGTTACTGCAGTAAATAACCTTGGGGGTCAGTAAAATCAATCTTTGGAGCATTAATGTGCTCGGGAATGTCATGGCAATCAACCTATTAAAGTGAGAAGGTGGCCTTTTGGCCTCCAGAAAGCACACGTGGAAACCTAATTGAGTGCCTAACACGAACAGGAGAGATCCTCTGGGGATGCAGCGGGATAATGAATGCTGAAATCTTTCTCTCATAGTTTAAATGTCTATTGTGAACTGAAAGTGAGTCACTTCCAAATATTGAATTTATCCCTGGAAATCCTACATGAGCATAAAATAAATGTTTTGTTTGTCCATTCAACTCTTATTGTGATCGAAGTGAGTTTACTTTGAGTGTGATAATAATACAGCGATATTTTTGTTCTGTGCTTTGCGAAAAAGGAGGGGCTGCAGTTTTAATCTTTTCTGCGTTTAAATTGGAGATGCAATAAAGATATCTGGTTCCTTCTTGGTGGCTCTCCAAAAGGCTAATGTGCACTCTGTTCCTGCTTTCTCTTTCACCGGCCCATACAATATATCACTCAATAAAGATATGGCAAAATTTATTAGACTCTCACTGTTACCACATGGTGTTAATATAACTGTAAAAAGACACAGAAACTGAAATTCATAACCAGCCTACTTGTACGTAGTTTCCACAGTTATTATGTCTAATATCTAAAGGTTATGGGACATATGGTTCACATCCAGTTGTCTTTATATGCTCAGTACATGTCCAACTCCAACAGTGCTTTTTACATGTATATATTAAATTGAATTGAACTGAATTGAATTCAGTTTTATTTCTAAAGTGTGAAATAACAGCAGCTGTCACCTCAGGAAACTTAATATTGTAAGATAAAGACCCTGCAATAACACAGGGAAAACCCAACAAGCACTTGGCGACAGTGGGAAGGGAAAACTCCCTTTTAACAGGAAGAAAGCTCCAGCAGAACCGGGCACATTACAACAAATCTGATTTTTTTAAAAATGTCATTGCAAATATGATATTTAATTAAGGACAGCTTAAAGAATGGAATTTGTTTATTTTGTGTCCACTTGTAACAAGCAGTTTCATTGGTTTGACTCATTTGCCAGCTGAAGAACCTACTAACCCACTTCCTATTGTTCTGAAACATGATGCTACTGTCAAACAGAGATTTTATTACTGCTTTAAAAACTAGTTTTTATGACAGTAATAAAATAGTCAACCCAAGTAGCACTGTGCAAAGTTTTGAAGCTGCCCCTCATTTATTTATATTTTGCTTCCAAGGATCCAGAGTTTGTTGTAATTTTTAGCAATAGTTCTTCAGGCTTTCTGAGGGTCTCTTTTTTCTTTGGACATTGGCTGCTTTTTCAGTCCAATCGTTAAACCTGACAATATCCAGAGGAATGAGGTTTTTTTTTTAATTTCTTGTAAGTTCTGTGTAATAATTACCCTGTAATTATGTGAAAATACTTACAGTGTATCTACAATGAAGGATCGAGGAAACATTGTTTGCTTTTGGCTAAATTACCCAGAAATTATGCAGAACTTATAATTATTGTCTGTACTTACTAGTAATTACAGCCTTAGTATTTTGAAGTGTTACCAAATAAAGGAGGCCAAACCAAATTTTGACTTTCAGGCTCTGCTTTTACCTGAATTCATGTGTTTTTGTGTGTGTTTCACATGTCACCTGTCCCGGGTGTACCCCGCCTCTCGCCCTGTGGCAGCTGCTGATAGGCTCCCCGTGACCCTGAATTGAATATGTGAAAGAAAATAATAAAAATTCACTTTTAGAACTGTTGTTGTTTTTTTTTCTGTGTAAAACATCACATAAACCCTTTATGTATAAATGTGTGCCTGTGATACGCCCCATTTCTTGCTGAACATTTACTACAGATGACAAGCCGGTTAATTTGCTTTCAAAGAGCTGGTATTGATTCAATTAAAGATAAAATAAACAGAAGATGGGAGAGAAACAGCAGCTCCCTCAAAGTACTTAAAGAACTAACAAGGCTTCTCTTTCTTGCGGTGTTGATTAGTACGGCTCATGTTTGTTCCTACGAATAATTTTTCACATAATTCTTTTGAGACAAATTCCTTTAAATCTGAAAGAAGCAAAGCTGTGAGATGATGCATCTAAATAAAATGCAAATTTTAATGAAATATGAAACCAGAGGCAAACAGGCAGATATTTAATTATATTCTCAATAAAAGCATATGTTGCCCCTTTGTAAAAAAAAAAAAATTGTGGCGAGTCCAAGTTATGCAGGCTATTCTTAATGTTTGTGGCTGCTATGGCTGTTTGTTTCCTTTCCAGTCCCTGAATCAATCCAAGCAGAAGATTCCCTGGAGGTCCAAATAATTTCCTTATGGCAGTTGCATATTTCTCATTACTGGCATCCCTGCTGAATTCCACTAAAGTTCCCAGCAGTGTGGTGAAGCTAATATAAAAATGGCTGATATGTGGATGTATGATAAGTAACACTTTCAGCATTTAGTTACCTCCACTTTTGGAAGTTCACTGCAACCAGGTTTCTGCAGACTCATCGCTGAGCAGCCCTGCTTCAAGAAGCAAATCAGCTGAAAGCTGCAGCTGTCCACATTCATTTGAAGTTTTATTTTGGTAGAAATCATGTATTGCAATTGCACCATATGTACAAATATATTTAAAAAGAAGCAATGCCTGTACCAGTTTAAGGTTATTACATACTTTATAATGACTGCATAGTTCTCCTTTGTGGTGTAAAGTGCAGGTGATTGCAGATGTTTACTCCAAAAAGAAATTTACAAAATAAATATCATGTTATATTCAGTAATACATGACAGTAGCACTTGAGCATCATCAGTAAAATGCTTCCTGGGTTAATAGTTAAAAATAACATTTTCTCTTTCTTTCTTTTTCTGCAATCATGCTGAATTCAAACCAGACGAGTTGCCTCCTGCTGCACATTAAAATACACATTTAAGGTATTGGCTTCACTTTTCAGACTAAGCAGCCAAGTCTGTCTCTTTTATATACCTCTGGCTTCCAGCACTATTCCAGATAGACTGCTTCTGTGTCTGTTTTCATTCCCAGTGAGCTGCTCTTGCCCACACTCCTTTCAGGAAGAGTTCAGTGAATGACAGAGGGAAGCAACCAGTTGGAGAGGCGCAGCACATTCAGTTGACTGCATGGCAGCTGATCAGGCATAAATAAATCATCCTTTCATATCTATCTTCCTCAGGGAGTGATCATTTTACATGTAAATATAATGAATGACAGCACAGAGTTTCTTTTATGGTGATTTTGTCAGACGTTAAAATAATAAAACTGAGATTTTAGTGGTTGAAAGCAGCAGCTTAAAAAAAAAAAGCACATCTAAGTCAGAGCAGGGAATCTTGTGGTTGAGGGAGATACTGGTTTTCTGCTGTTTTCTGACAGCCAAAATGGGAAAATATACCAATGCGAGCAGCTTTTTTGGGAATTTAGCTGTATGGCAATGAGGTAGTTTATCTGCAAACATAGATAGTAGGCAAGCAAAGAGCTGAGGGAAAAAACAACAGCTGAATTTAACTTGCACCGAAGCACAGAAGGCGGGAGGCTTTGCTTATGTGTCTCAAACTGGTCTTAAATATTTCCACAATTTCAGATTGCCCATCCACATTAGAATTTTGGCATAACACACATTAGTGAGGCATGTTTATTTTTATTTTTTCAAACATTCACGCACCTGCTCACACTCTGATTGATGCATCGTGGGAAACTCAGGCTTCATCATCCTGCCCAAGGATACTTTGGCACGCGGACTGGAGGAGTCGGGGATTGGATCGATCCATCAACCTTCTGAGTGGTAGACGAGCTGCTCTTTCACCTGAGCCACAGCCACCCAACTAGTATTTAGCAGCATGCTGTACTCTACACTTCGATGCAGCAAGGAGGCATGATCATGCACACTTTGTCTTATAGTGGCTTGTAAATCTAGCAGATCTTCCTATTGCGGGTGTGGTATAGGAATGTGAATAGCATAAAGTTATAAATTGACACTACTTTTATTTTACAAAATGTAACTTTTAAATTGAACTGCTGGAAGGTGTATTACTCTTTAAAGAACACCCAGTGCACTTCAGAATGTGCTTCACTGCAGTTTGAATGAAACTTTGCAATGGTTTTCAACAAAGTCTAATGATATATTAGTTTTGTTCAGACTACAGCACAGCAACAAAGTTATAGTGATGCTGCATTACAAAGTATGAAAAAAAGTGAATACAAAATTGAATATGTGCGTTACAGTCTGACTGTAAACCCAGTGAAAGGCCAATGCGTGCTGCATCAGCACCGCAGGCTTTAAAAGTCATAAAATTTTGATGAAGCCAAGGCATTCAGCTGCAATGCCAGCACGTGGGAATGAATCTTGGACTAAAAGAAAAAAATTAAATTCACTCTTACAGTTTCACCTGCATGTGAATGAGAGTCTCTAATAAAGCCCACACGTGAACAAAAAAAGTACTGTTTCATTGTTTTGTTTAAATTGTCCTGCTGTGATACCGTCTTGGACCCCTCACCCGGTCTTGAGCGCCTCTAGCCTGTGCTGTAACAGTAACGGGGCGGACTGTCTGATGAATTATTTGGAAGCGCGCCTGTGCTTGCAGCGGGTATATTCACTCGAAGTGCAGCCATGCAGCCAGTCTCAACTAAACCTTCTTGAAACGCAGATTTGAATACAACTTGTTGGCGTTTCTTCTATTTCCCAGGGGCAGAGTGGATCGCATCAGCTCCGGGTGGTTAATTGTTGCTGGAGACAACTCACAATGAGCCGTGTAGTGCATCAAATGAAGCTCCGCCGGTGCAGCAGTTTTGACACTTTTCACACATGCTAGAGGCTGAACTCTGTTTTTTAGGGCGTTTTGTTAGTGCCCGTCAATAAGTCGTTTAAGTGCAACCTGTTCAGGCTGCACAAGTTTACAAGACAACCGAAAATATCTGTTTCGAGCGCTGACCACAGACCCGACCTGACTGTGTTTATACCTACACGCAGGCTCTGCCTTTTAGACAAGACTTGAAGCAACCTCAGGACTTCCAGCAGTAACATCTCCAGAAGCTGAGGCACTTTTAGTGTAACCGCTCTGCGTTCCGACTGCTTGCACTGGACGTGCGTAAATGAAGGACGCCTCCAACGAGATTCCGGGATTGCGTTTATGCTCTGCTCCAAAAGAAGAAAGAGGGAATATCAGCAAACATTCACGGTACGTTTAATTTTTCTTGTTAGTTTCTTTATCATTTCTCAAAAACCTCTGGATGGACCAGTCAGTGTTAGTTACCATTACGCATGGATGCGAGAGCGCAGAACAGACGATGCAGGGACAGCAGATAAGTATGTTTTACGTGCAAAAAGAACTGACACAAAAGTGATACTCAATTAAGACCAAACAGCGCTGCAGAGAATCCTAAAATGATCGATTATAGGAGATACAACGAAGTGTGATTAGGTCACTTGTAAGTATCGCTGGCGCAGTTTACGTCCCTTTTAGGACTATTTTAGTGACTCGGTTGGGAATGAAGGCTTTACAAAGTAGGTTACAATGAGGCACCAACATGTAGACTAAATCTAGGGGTCCCTTCGAGAAAGCAAGCATAGCTTAACACGAGCAATACGACGAAAGAGACGTGAGGAGAAAAACAGCAGAAAAGCAGCATTAAGCTGCGCGAAGCTGCCGTGTAAATCTCAGCTGAAGGATGTTGCGGTGTTTAAAGGGGAAAAGGAACTCAGGAAAACCACAAAGACCTTTTAACTGTTTATCAAATGTCATTTATGCTGCAGGGTGGGCATTTTAAAACATGCGATAATTTGGCATCTGTAGAAGGTTTAGATTGAATTTTCATCTTGACTTCACGAATTTGTCATTTTGAATAAATCTCCACCTTAAGGTGGGGAAGTGAGCAGGAAAGTCACCGAGTCCATTCCAAGTTGGAAAAATAAACCTCCTCTGCGTGGCTTTATTTCCTCTTTAAGTAGCTGAGTGATGTGAGAGACATTCACCACCTCAGTGTTCGGGTGAAAAGTGTCTTTCGCCTCACAATGTGCTCCCGTTTCACACACACACACTCACACACACATGTGGAGTTTCCTCTCTCACTTTCTCACTGACACCATTTTCTCCTCCATCTCCGCGCAGTCCAGCAAAAGTGTTACGCACACACCCGAAGACACACACGGACACATCAGTGCACATGCACATCAGGATGCGACTGAAGACGGAATCCACTATTCATTTATAACCAATCCTTACTTAGCAACAGCACGGTAAATTAAAATAAAAGAGAGCAAGAAATGGAAAACAGATATATTTACAACATGATTTTACTAGATTATGATGAAGCATTTTTCTCTCATTATTTCAGGCAGACGAACACATCACATAGACGACTCATTCGTAGCTTTTGAGGCAATATATAAAATTCTGGTTTAATAATTCATGTAGGAACAGACAATTAATGCCTGGTGGTTCCAAAGGTGCACCACAAGTGCACGTAAGAACTGCTGTTTAATAATCTCCTCTTGCATATAGAGCGTACAGAAGGAGGAAGAATCACCGGTTGCTCTGTGCCTCGCTTGCCTGGAGTCACATTATTTTTTCACTCATAGAATATTGAGCTGTTTTCCACAAAAACATGTGTGCAGTGTCACTTAAAACACTGTTGCTGGTTAAAATGTAAACTTTTTTTAAAAGATTGGATTTGCATTTGATGCACATCATTTGCAGATTTTTTTTTCTCCTGTGTTTCCATATTTAATACAAGATAGAGGAGTGGTGTGTTCATCTTTTTCAGCAATCAGCATGCAGATTTAACCTTTAGCAAAATACCTCTTATTGTGCAATTCACTTCAACTTGAAACAATAATAATAAAAAAAATATCATGCATACACATTTTTATCCAGCTCCTGGAGCATCATTACCTAAAGCTACAGCTGATAAAAATCAACACCTGTCATTTCAGATGACAAATTCAATGGCCACTGGAGACAAATGAGAAGTCGGCCTTTGTCTGCCTCTGAGATCAAGAGGTGACTGTGCCACCACTGTTAATGTTAATTGCATATTTGCTGTGCAAGAATGTAAAGGTGTAGTAACGGTAACTACGGGAGACAAGGCTTATTAAATGTTTAATTGTAAAATCTTGAATTAAACAATAGCTAGGAAGGTCAGTAGAGAAGCTCCCAGTGAGACACCAGCAGCTTATTTCTCTCAGCTTTCTGCCACAGACGGCACAAACAGTATGTACAGTGCAGCTCAGTAATGAATTACATGTTTCAGTCCGGTGCATGTGAGTCAACTACCTTTGCTGTCTTGCAGGGCTAAAAAATGTGACCAGCTGTGCTCCACAGTTTTAGTATTTGTCACTGCTTAATGTAAACTGTGTTGTCCCGACATGTCATTTTCCAGACCTTACAAGATACGATAGAGCAAAGACACAAAAGCACTTGAGGTAGTGAAGCACAGTGTCATCCTTATGCTGTTTGTCCTGCAGACCGCTGTAGTGTGCAGCACGAGTGCTGGCTGATTAGCTAAGCAGATGGTGAAACAAGTGTCTGTGAAGGAGAATTTACCATTCAGTTATAAACCACTCCATTCTGAGAACATATCCTTGCTGAAATGCTTCCGAATATCAGGGGAAGCTATGTTCACTTGATTATTGCTTCACTACCAAAGAACTGTCAGTGCCAGTATAATGACTGGTACTGACAGTATCTGCCATCACTCATCCATCTCAAGATGAGCCTCATGCCTTAGTCATTAAGTTGCTCAACTTCTGACATAAAGGAGAGCTAACTACTGGCAGATAAAGTGAATTTCCTAAACTCTGCGAGACACTATCAGTCAGTCTGATATCAGGTCTCAGTGGAGCATAACTTACAGACCTATGTGTTGATGCACCACTGCTCTAAGTACAATGACTTTGTCACTGTGAGAGAACACTGACTTGAAATAAAAGAACAGGGCTGCATGTTCCAAAGAAACAAAATACACTCAGTGCCTTTATAGTCATGCACATGAAATTTAAAACTCACTAGGAAAATATTTAGCAAGGTAATAAACCAGTAACAAGTGGCATTAGTATTCAAGACTTCTGAAAAATCTGCACAAAGAGACACCTCTTGTTGGTCATTAGAAAGGATCTGCAATGATTTCACTTTTGAAAATCCATCGGCTGGCAAGGCTTTCACAGCAGTCTTGATAAAAGAAAGAACGAGTGGTTCTTGTCAAAGAGGGCTCAATTACAAAAGCTTCATCCAGCCCTTACATCACCAAGCACTATGCCAAGCATTGGATGCAGTGGTGTAACACACGCTGCCACTGGACTCCAGAGCAGTGAAGGAAGGTTTTCGGGACTGACGAATCACGCTTCTCCATCTGGCAATCAGATGTACGAGTCTGGGTTTGGTGGTTGCCAGGAGAACGGTGCTTTTGACTGCACTGTGCCAAGTGTAACGTTTGGTGGAGAGTTGTTTTTTTCAGGAACTGGGCTTGGCTCCTCCTCGCACTTTTCCACTTGTACCTTTTCAGTTCAACTTGACTCGGTTTTTCAGGTCTTTCATTAGGTGGTACTGTAGTACCTGCTATCAGGTACTTTTAGCACCTACTCAGCCATAGTTCCAAGAGAGCTGAGAGCAACTCTTTCACAAGAATCAAATCCACCACTTTTGAAACCTGGAAATGAGGTAAATGGCTACACACTAACCAACACAACAGAATTCAGAGGATGCCGGATGGAGCGACAGTTTGTGTTTGTGTCACATACATGATGACATGGGACTTTCCTAGCTTGGTGAGGTAGTATTAACTTTTATGTATGGAAAAACAAAATTGAATAAAGTAGAGCAGAGTCAAGCTGATTTGAGTAGCTACTAGTGAAAACGAGGCATTAGTTCCTGTGAAAGAAACTCTTAATGTTGTACTTCAGCCTGCCAAGACATTTGGGACAACTTCATTCTCCCAGCTTTTGGGATCCGTTTGGGGATGGCCCCTTCCTGTTCCATCACGACTGCACCTTTGGGATGAAGTAGAACAGAGACTGCAGGCTGGGCGTTCTTGTCCAACATCAGTGTCTGACCTCACAAATGAGCTTCTGGAAGAAGCCCAAACCTGGTGGAAAGCCTTCCCAGAAGATCTGAAAAACAAATAAACAAACAAATAAGAGGGAAAAGCTGCAGGAACTGTCATCAAATCCAAGTAAAGCCAAATAAACACCAAGATGCACTATGGAGTGGGCCGTCATGCTATTCTAACTTTATGTCTTTTTATTTTTAATTGGAATTGTTTAGAGAAACAGACCTGCAGGTCACAATCAGGTGGTGATATCTGAGAATAAAACACTCAACACTAGACTGTTCGAACACATCTGGGATTTGTCCCGAACTGTTTCCTTTTAAACCTTGAATTTCAGGAACTCTGACAAAAAATTCATTTTATAAAGCCCTAGGCCTCTTATGACATTAATACTATAATCTATCATCCCTTTATTAACACTATTGTGTTCAATAGTAGTTTTTTAAAGATAGTAACAGTTAAAAAAAATCAAAGTGAGCCTGAGGAGCAGAAGTAACAAATGCACACACAGACACATGTTATTGCATCAGCAACAAAAACAGCTTCATGCTGATCTGATACTAACAGTGGCAATGCTGGTTGTATACATTGCACAGGTGGAGTGTCGCTGTTGATGTTGTTAGGGTTTTCCATTAGGTGGTGGCACCTGATACTGCTGCTCGTTGACTCCAGGAGAAGTTAAATCACTGGTTGTGGTATACAGCAGAAGGTTAATGAACTGCACTCGCTGAGATTCAGGACTGCTGATGACCTAAATGAAAACTGTGGTGAAAACACTGTCAACACAATAAGCCGATAAGAACAGCCTGATGAGGACGTGCGCGGCCTGCAGGAGACGGACGATGACACGGCAACGATCAGAGAAGAACTGAGGGTTTAAATTCACACGTGGTAATTAGGGAGAGTGGAGACAGCAGGGAAGAACAGGTGAACCAAACTAGACTAATGACACAGGGGAAACAAAACTGAACACAAAGCACACGGTACAAGGGACTGTCAAAATAAAACAGGAAGCGACAACCATGACACATGCTGTACGCAGACTTGAGAACACATGGGGAAGCATAAACACAGAAGGATCCAAACATAGAGAGCCCAGACAAGACAGCTGAGCAGGAGAGGGCAGGGAACACTGAACTCCAGAACATCATGATAACTCACAGCAGCCTAGACTGAGAACAACTATAGAGAGAAATACATTGGTAAAGAATCTACAGCATAAACAACTCGAGGAACAAACTGAATAAATCAAAACTAGAAAGTCCAAAAACACAGTGCTGGGGCAACTCCAGGATTATGACACATTCATTTATGCACAGCTCTCTTAAGGTACTACACTACTGAACTTTGTTAGTGTGCTTGGGATCATTGTCCTATTGTGTGACCCGGTTTGGGCCAAGCTTTAGCTGTTGGACAGATGTTTGGGAGTGACTCTGAGATGCCAAATCATAATCTCTCCTCTACCGTGCTCGACTGTTAAGCTTTGACTTGCTTACGCTGAATTTTGCTTTCACCAAACATGGCACTGCACATTATGGTCAAACATATCCGCTTCGGTGCTATCTGTGCTAACAGGACCAGAAGCCTTGTGCTTTTCAAAGCTAGGCTATGCTGCTATTTGCTTTTACTGTGAATGAGGAGAGGCTTTCTGCAAGCCACACTTGTTCAGCCTTTTCCTATTTGTACTATCATGAACTTGTAACATTTAACTGAGCCTGTAGAGTCTTTGAAGTAGCTCCTGTATTTATTTACTTTTTTACATTTTCATCACATGATCTGACCTCAGGGTCAATTTGCTGGGACATTCACTCCTGAGAAGATTGCATAAACACCCACCTGAATTCTCCAGAGTGCAAACTGCAAAAACGTCCACTTTCATAGAGGCCGTCACACTTGCTGATAATAAATTAATAAAGTGTATCTGACTAGCAACACATTGCCACTACTTACCCTCCGAATTCCTATGGAAACAGTAAGAGAAATTGGGGGACATAAAATAACATATAAAATAAAGGATATGGGTGATTTCCACTAGAATGGGGCTGGTGGGTGCCTTGTGGGCCGGTCCAGCTTGAGGGGACTTCCTGAAAGGCATTTCTTTCCAGCCCCTCATCTGGATCATCTATGACTCCCCTTCCTTGCCATAGCTGGGGTGTTTTAGTGTGGGGTGTGGATGTGACCTCTCCCTTCTCTTTCTCTTGCATGTCCAGATCCTCCCTGGAGTCCTCCATGGGACCACTCCTTCATCTGGCCCACTGGGACAGGGTGGGTGCTTCGTATTCTGTCGAGGGGGTGGTGATGGTTTGGGTGGGTGCCCCGTGTGGCGTAACGATGTATCGCATACGTGCAGGGTTTTAGTCGTCCCTTTCATCAAGTGTCCAAAGATGAAAACAGCCAAAGGGACATTTGCAGTAACACTACAATAGTACAGTTTGTTAAACGACACTAAATAAATGTCGCATATTTACTGTAAATGCGTGTGTGCACACAAGTGCACAAATTGACTTCTACAGACAGAAGCTCAACCAAGTCAGTCTTCATTTCACGGTGCGGGTCGCTTCCTTCATTAAATCCTGCTGTCAGTTTTATGCTGCCGGCTGTTCTCTCCACACTGGAATTAGAGCAACCCAGAAAATTAACACAGTCTCGCTGGTAATCCTGTTGGATTTACAGGCGAGATTATTTGACAGGAATCAGTGTGAGACTTTTTCACTCAGGAAATACTCTCTCTCTCCACACCACTGCTCCAGCGGGGGGGACAAACCCACCACATTGTCTCAGTGCAATGTTATTCATGTCTTGTTTTTATTCATGATGATTTTGAACCTCAGTCACCTGAAGTTTGTCTGTTTTCAGTCAGTTTTCCTGACCCTCGTTCCAGTCTGTCGAATTCAAATCTTTTCTGGCCTTGACTCCTTCACTTTCCTCCTTTTCTTTCTTTTTAGTCTCCTTTCTCTTCTTATTTACTGGCCTTGCTTGTTTTTATTGCTGTATCCCTCCACCTCTAATTAATCAGTAGTCGGGCTGTCCATATAATTAGAGCTGATACGTAGGATTGGGCCCTCCAGATGAAAGCTGTAATTTTAGATCATGAGAATTTGTCACTAGCTGTGAAAATGACAGCAGGGGTCATGTCTGAATCCACAGAAAGATACACTCACTGCTCTCACAGCAGCAACCTATCAGGCCATTGGGACTGCTGTGATGGTCCGCACCAATAAGCTTGAAAAGAGTTAAAATGAATATTGATAGAGCTCATTTCTGCGGCCTTCTACATCAGCCCCAGTTTCTCCTGTGGCCCCTTGGGAAAATTAATTTCCCACCCCTCCCTTAATGCATCGGTGACCCCAAAGAATTGAGTATAATGTTAGTTCGGGCACTCAACAAGGTCAAGCTGCAATCCCAGCAGATCGACGATATCGTTGCCAGTTAAGATCAGCAGATAGCTTGGCTGAAACCCTTCCACTTATCCACTTGGCTTATCCAGTTGCCTCAGCCTGTCCAGAGTTGCTGGTCATCTGCAAGCTGCTTTGCAACTCACCTCCAACTTCAGCGTCGCCTTTCACGCTGGTGCACACGCAGTTCTGCGCACCCGGAGCACTACTCCGAGTGTTTGCCGTGTGTTTGATCTGTCAAGGCCACCGTAGGAAACAGATAATAGAAACCAAAGCTGTAATAAGAATAAAGAACCTAAATTTAAAAACATATTTTTTGATTGCTTTAATGTCACTGATGTATTTAAAGACGTTTTACATAATTTTTGACGTTTAAAGATAAGTTTACAGGGTTGAGAGTATTTGCATTTGACACTTGATACAAACCTGAGCTCCTTAAACTACATGCTGAACACAGAGCTGTCAGCTCATCTCTAAAATTTTAAAGGCAGCCCAGCATTTGTTAATTGACACCATCTCTCTGTTAGAAATGTTCGAAAGGTTTTGCTCTAAACTTCTCCCAAATTAGATAGTCAAGATGTCAGACTTTCTGTGCCGTTTTACTTACAAATAGGCTTACACACATATTTTCTGGGATTCTGCAATGCTGTATGGATCCATCCAGTTTAATTGACAATAAAATCAATGCACCATCTCTATGAAAGCTGCAGCTGTCTGCGTTTACTCACCAACAAACCATCACTGCTCCTTTTTAAGAATATTCAAGAGCCGTGGTTTTAGTGTCAGAAAGTTTCTTTTTATGCTACTATTTTAACACGAGCTTCAGATAAAGTACAGGCATGCATTAAGAGATTTGAAACACAACAAAGAATACAATAATGATAAACAATGGTGTAATAAGGAGAAAAGGAGAGCAGAAAACTTAGTCAAGGACATAAAAGTGAGTGTTGTTATGCGGATTGATCATGCACCAGCATTTTAAGGTCTTTTAAATCAGTAAAATTGATTTCTGTAGCCTTTGTAGTGTCTATCTGAAAACTACCGAGTAGCTTCCTACCTGCTGCTGTTGCTTTTCTTTTTTTTTTAAATTCTGTGTCACAAAATGGTGTCATATTGTGGGTTTGTAACAAATTCTGCACAAGCTGTCCCACAATCCAATCAGCACTCAGTGAACTGCCTTTGTGGAGACCCATTCACACGGGATCTACGATGCTTAGAGAGCACTTCCTCACCATTTCAGCTCATCCTCCTCACAGAATGCACAGCACTCCACTTCTACATTCTAACTCTGCTATATGAATCTCAGTGCTTTATTTCACTGCCACAGTGACTGTTAAAGGTCTGAGTTCAGTAAATATCAGGAGTCACACAAGTAGAATAAAGAAGTCGTGTTTTTTGGAACATGAAGGTATAATTTAAGCAAAACTCCTGACACACTAAACGAGCCATTCTCAGACATGGTTCAAGACCTATCTAAAAAGATTTAGTAGCACGTTGCTATTTGTATTTTCTATTGTGTTTTCCAGATAATAGCTCTTATTGCATATGTTTATCCTTTGGTGTAAACATATCTGGAGTTATGTCTATCCTTACCTGTCTTTGCTTTCTTAGTCTGATCCATTTCTGTCAGTATAGCAAGACTAAACCTACTACGGGCTTTCACAGTGTCCTCGTCAGTGCCAAACATCCACTGTTGTCTCCTGCATGGATTGTTGGTTCCTAACCTCTAGTGAATCATTACTTCTTTTACTTTTACTTTTATGACTCTAACTTGAAAGATAAAGATAAAAGCACTCCTGTTTGTCGCCGTCAAGTGAGTCCTTCCTCTCATGCACTCTCTCTTTTGCACACACGCGCACACACACACACACACACACACACACACACACACACGCAATTTCTGCTGCAAAATTCAGATGCTAAGGTCAGAATTTGGTATAAAGAACATGAAAGCGTGGATCCACCCTGTCTTGTATCAGTTTTATATCACGGATGTGTAGTCAACAAATCAGCTGTGGCGTGTCAATATGGATCAGAATCTTTGAGGAATATTTCCGGCACTTTGTTGAATCTATGCCACACAGAATTAAGGAAAAAGAGAAAACAGGGTTCAACCCAGTACTGGCAAGGTGTACCTAATAAAGTGTCTGGTGAATGCATGTTAAAATAATCTGAGTGACTCAAAAAGATCACGTGGACATTAACTTGTTTTTGTAATTAGTAATTACTATACTGTGCCAGTATCATGATCAGCATTACCTTTATTTGTCCTGGCCGGTCTCTCAGCCTCACTCTGCCTCCTGTAGCATCCTGCAACATTTGCATACTGATAATCTCTGCAGCAGCTCCTCAGGTGTCCTAGATTTGCACTGGTCCTGTTCCACTTTCAAAGGGTCACGCACGGCGAGGACTGCATTACTGGTGGGACGTCTTCCTGTGTGTTGATAAAGTTTCTTTTCAGCAGAAATGAAGAGACAAAAAAGATGCCAGAATCTGCTTTTAAACCAGATTTATCAAGTTGCTATGCAGCCTGGTAAAACTGTAACAGGTTGGGAGACTTTGTTTATAGAAATATTGTAATTCTCTTGCTAAGAGGCTAAAGGCTACACTTTTCTACCATCTGTTCCTTCCTTATCAGCTTACAGGAGAGATTTTCCTTCTCAGCTTCTGTAATAAGTCCTGAGGTATATACAGAATAACATCCCTATACTGCTGGTTAACCTCATTTCCTCTCATGCTCTCTAGAATTCATTTTCTAGCACTGAAATCAGTCACCATAAATCAACGTGAAACTGTGAAGCCCCTTCAGTGTCCTCTAGTGCTACTTACTCCAAGGACTTTGTGTTTCTTCATGTTCACATAGCCTTGCTTTTGTGTGTGTGTGTAAATGGATGGTGATGCAGATGTTACATGTGTTTGTGCTTGTACATGTGCATGCTTCTCCACATGTATGAAAAAACACCTACTTTATGCACCTGCTGCAGGAGCCTGCAAGCTATATTTGAAAAATGTGAATTCTTGAAAAGCATCAATTCTCAATTTATATATGTCAAGCATTTCTTAGACAGGTGTTTGTAATAACGCTGTTATTATTGGAGTCCTTCTTTTAATTGTCGGTTTAGATTGTATGCAGTTTAATCAAGATTGTCCTTTAACAGGTACTGTTCACTGTTCTCACACTGAATCTCTCATATTCGTATAATAATCTATAACTGTGTTACTGCTTGGCAGTAAACTGGTAAAAAGAAGTTTCTCCTTCCAATTGTTGCAAAGAGCCTGCTCATATAAGAGCTCCCTGGATATACTGTACAGTATACAAACTGAATTTGGCTGTGTACTGACTGCAATGATAGGAAACATCATCCAAATGCATTGGCAGCCAAAGGCAGTTCACCTACTCACACCAAATAAACAATGATGATTGTTTGAAGCCAGGCATGTAGGTTTGAGAAACATAAAACGTACATTTCCTGCATTTAAATTTAAAGGCCTGTGTGTGTTTGCATCACTGTGAAAGAATCTCTAAGACAGATAAAAGAAAAAAGAAGTTTAACTGAGATCAGAACGGTGATGTCTGACCTATTAGTACTGCCAAGTGATGTAATATGTTTTCCTTGTGCAAAAGTCAAAGCTGAAAGTGTCTTTTTATCATCCTTTTACGAGTCTTTCTTTCAGCCTCATCTTCTCCAGGCTGTAACTTAGCCATGCGTATTATGTTGAGGCCATAGTCACAGATGTAATAAGCATATCACCATTTCTAATCAAGTTAGATAATCTCTCATCTGGACTGTGGTTGGTGGACAGGAAAACAGTTTTCATGCATGTACAGCTGCACTGAACTTTGATTGGCATTGTCTGGCGCAGCTGTATTTGTGAAGCCAAATGTTCACCTGAGTCAGAGCAGATCTAATGTGTAATTGCAGCAGTGTAGCAAGTCCAGAGAAATCACAGCAACAGAGTGGACATCGTGTCTTCTATCCGGTTCACGCTCCACCACAGCTGCCACCCTCCCCCAAACCAAATGGAAGAAGCATTAAGACACGGGCTATTTCCTGCTATGTGCTAGGACAAGTACAACTTTAGACATCATCCACAGTTTGTGTGATGCACGTCTACAAATACAGATTCTGTCTAAAAACGTGTCTTTTTACACCCACAATATCGTTTTCAGTTGATAAAAACAGCCCACCACACATTTACAGTCCTGTACACACAGACGCAGCACATGCGTGCTCGTGCATGTTTACTCAAGCATGCACTAAATGGTGTTTAGCGCATGCTTGAGTAAACACTAGGCATTAGCTGACAGCAAAGGTAGCAGTGGCTCTGACTCCTCTGGGCTAAACCAATTAGCCCATTTACACTGGGGCCATGAGGCACTTGGAGGCCTGTTGGACTCCGAGGGTAATATTGTTTCACCCAGACCAACAACCAGACTGCCTCACATGCTGCAGCATCTGCTTGCACTCAGCCCTGAAAGAAATTAATTTCTGATTTGTGAATGGCATGTGATGCAAAGGCTCCAACAGGGCAGAAATGCAATATTGCGGTTGCTCCGGTTCTGCTCTTCGTCACACGCCGATGAGTCAATTTAACATTTTTTGCTATTTTTATAGTGATCTTAAGTTGTTCTTCCCATTTCCTTTTTTTTAAGGTTGATAAATGCACATCTCAGCTTGGAGTCAGGCCTTACTATATTAGACCTTCAATTTCAAAGCCAGATGTAGACATAATCGCTTTCACACAAACAGTATACAGCCCATTTAAGGCAAGGCCTGGTCCTGATTGAAAATCTTTCCTTCTCATCCATTCATTATGAATCTCATTAGCTCGTTGTGCTGTAAACCAGACCCTTAGGAGATAAGCTTTGTCCTTGACTTGTGTGATGTGTAAACAGATAAGCTGTTTAATCATCTATCATACATGCCACTTGCACATGTGCGCGTGCGGGAAATGATATGCACCAGAAACATATTACAATATAGCAGCTTGCAACAGGGACAAGTGAATGAATAATTCAGCAGTGTCCACAGCAGTCTTATGGCTGGCTCACTCTGTGGTGCGTTCAGTATTACAACACCAGGACTAAGCGTCATTACCAGACACTCAGCACACTAATCACTCTCTTCTCTGCTGATGCAATGAAGTGCTGAGATGACTGTAAAGTGCTCATGCTGTGCGAGCTGTGTGATGCTACACCCATCAGCAGTTACATCTACCTCTGACACCCGTGCACGTCCTGTTTTTTGTTCTGATATTTTATGTGTACATGAATAACTAACTATCATAGTCACGGATGACAGGACTGTGCTTGTATGCGCGTTTGGAAGTGAATCTCCATGCATGTTTGGAAAATTGGAAACAATGTCTCTCCATTAATCGTGGTTACTGTTGTTGCTCTTCATTGTGTTGCTGTTTGTTCTGTGCAGACACTGAACGATGACGGCAGGCAAAATGTGTGCACAGTCAACCCAGAGAGTTATAACGGCGGCCACTTCAGCATGTGCTACGTAGCGTAAATTTCCTGATTTTCTTGACCTTCCGTTTGTTCGGCCTCTTTTCATTTTGGTTTTCACAGTCCTAAGCTGCTGGATTACTCTTGTAACAACCCCCACCCCGGGGTGCAGAAAAGCAAGGCAAAAAGAAAGCTGAAATGTTCAAAACCAGCAAGTACTTGCCTTCACAGAACCTTTTAATAAGGATTATTGTAATTGAAGCTGCAGTAAAGCTCAGTTACCATTCTTTGCGTGCCTGTCTCAGTGTGGATAATAAGCGTGTACGTACAGTCAGCACTCTGTGCCCTTTTCTTGGCTGTTTAAGAGTACAGGTCTTTGATGGAGGGCAGCCAGTAGACAACTGCCCTCTCAGCCATTTGAATGTCATGGTCCAGGCTTGGAGCAAGACAAAGCAAGGAACAAAGATTTTATATTGTATGATGTGAGGGAACTTTGTATAAATGATCTCAGTTTACACTGGCAGAGATGAAGGGATCCAGGGATGTTGTTATACTGAAACCATCCGACACAGGTAACAGAAATGGACTGGGTGTGTCAACCCTGAGTAAGTTATAGCTTAATGAAGTAACAAGAGACTAACTGGTGTCCAAATGAACAATGTTAACTTTCCCTTTTTGCCCATCAAAGGCAAAGAGACACAACACAGGCTACAGATCAGAGTCAGTAGCACTGACCTTTAGCTGTGTCACTGTTTGCCACTGATTCATTTTGAGTCATGCTGGCTGTGTAGTTCTTTGAAAGCCAGCATTGGTTGTTAGTCTGGATTAACTTAACAAATACCAGATACGTTACCATTAAATCTGACTGATTCATTCACGGGCCTCGTGTGAGGACTGCGTTTAGCACTGCATAAAACAAACCACATGAGTAAATTATGATTATGATTTATAAAACTGCTCGCGGTCGCTTGAGACTTTGCAAATGAATGCACCAAGACTGGTGAGACTGGCACCAAGACACCAAGGCTGTTTCCTTTGCTATTTAACATGCCAATTTGTTGTCACAGCCACAGCACAATAATCCCTCTCAAGAGACCAGCTGCCAATCAACACTTCATTTAATGGCGGTGATTTGTAGAGTTGTATCAGGAACAAACACACACTTGGAAATCACTCTTGACAGCCATAATGTCCTGGCTGAAGGATGCGCAAAATGTGAAAAGGCAAACATTTGTAATTACTGTGGCAAACGCCGCTGTTTGTTTTCCAGCCGCCACATTTCTTAATACCCCGCCATCACTTCAAAGCTGGTTGATGTATGAAAAATGAAATCAACCAAATCCCCAAAAATAATTAACAACTTTGCAAACTTTGTTCCAGTAATAACTCCTCTCCCTAATTCTTTCATGTTTAAATGAATAAAACCAACAAAACTTAGCGGTGGACCCTCAGTGTGGCTTTTTCACAGCAACTGACAAAAATACAGCTTCAGATACCAATCCGCATTATAAGTGGTCAGTAAATCATGCTATTTGTCTTAAATAATACATTTAAGCAAAGCTAATACATGGACGGAAAGCTGGAGGGTTGCGATTAGCCGTCATTTGAAGTTTTCATCCCTTCTGGGACACTACACCACATTTCCAAACTTCAGTTCCTATCTCCTTTGTTGTATTTGAAATTGAGTCAGCTTCCATCATGTGATAATGTTCTGTTACTGTTGCCTGGAAGCAACATTTCCTTTTGTGCCACCACGTTCCAATTTCCCAGGTCTGCTCACAGTGATGTGAATGAAAAAGTTAATACTTTACTTTTGAGGAAACTTTGTTCATTTTTTTCATGGAATATTAATTTTTGCTGCAATTGTTAGAGAAAGAATTTGTGTGTGTTGACAACTTAGTCTTACAACTGCTCGAACACATCAGAAGGCATGTGGGTGTTAAGCCATGGATCGAGTCATGATGCTCCTTTTAGAGATCAAGGCTGAGGTTACAGTTTATTCACATGCGGTGATTGTAGGTGGTTTGTTTGTGTGTGTGTGTGTCTCTGTTCATATAAACAATACAGTGCACATGATGATGCCCTGGAACAACAATGTTATTAATCACTATTCTCTCGTTTGTCTCACCCAGGAAGAAAAAGCCTCAGAAGAAGCTGGATGAAAAGCAGAAACCTTGCAGTCTTTACCGACTCTCCAACTGAACATCCGTCTGACAGGCGACGCTGTGAGAGGAGACACATGAATGTCGAACGATTATCTATGAGCGAAATTTATAAATTTTGCCTGAGCTCAATGTTGATCCTGTAACTGTAGTGCTTTGGCTTCCTGACATCATTAGAGACACTGGGCACAGCCAAGTTAGAGTTAAAACCTCCATCCTTTAGGTTTCATGTGGACTTCAGAAAAGATGAGAGAGAGAACAAGCGAACCTCTGTATCTGTATCTGTCATCATCGTCCTACGCACGGCTCCCTGGTTTGCTTTATTGAAAAGGAGGAGCCCATTAAATCATTTGACAGATAGGAAAGCTTGGTGTGAAGGTGTGGTTGCTGGCTGGCTGCTGGTTGGAGATGAGATAAGAGCATTGGGGATGAGAGAGAAGACATGTCTGTCTGAAGGGAGATGAATACAAATTAGGATTTTTGCCCTCCTTCGGCTACACCAGTTAAGCGAATCAATGCTGAAGTGGTGAAATGGTCAAATTAGTCTCTAAATCAAGCAAGCGAATCATCAGTATCATTATTTCTGAGCTGAAATTATGGAATGAGTTGTTTGCTAACGGTTAATATGATTTTGCAAAAACAGGGAATTTAAGGAGAACTTTACTAGGCGAGATGGAACTGGTTAACAGCTCACTGGACTACTTCACCAGTAACTTCACAGAGATTCCTGGCACCACTACATCCCCACCGTGGAGTGAGGCCACCCTCCTCGGTCTCCAGGTCTCCCTGTCTGCTCTGTTAGCCATAGTCACGCTGGCTACTGTGCTCTCAAATGCCTTTGTCATCGCCACCATCTTTCTGACCAGGAAGCTCCACACACCTGCCAACTTCCTGATTGGCTCGCTCGCCGTCACAGACCTGCTGGTTTCAATTTTAGTCATGCCAATTAGCATCGTCTATACTGTCAGCAAGACCTGGTCGTTGGGGCAGATTGTTTGTGACATCTGGCTGTCGTCTGATATCACATTCTGCACGGCCTCCATCCTGCACCTGTGTGTGATTGCACTGGACCGCTATTGGGCCATTACGGACGCGCTGGAGTACTCAAAGCGCCGCACCATGCGCCGTGCGGCCATCATGGTTGGGGTGGTGTGGGTTATTTCTATATCGATTTCCATGCCTCCACTTTTCTGGCGGCAAGCCAAAGCCCACGAGGAGCTTACAGAGTGCATGGTGAACACAGATCAGATCTCTTACACCCTATACTCCACCTTTGGCGCCTTCTATGTTCCCACAGTGCTTCTCATCATCCTCTACGGCCGGATTTACGTCGCGGCCCGCTCTCGCATCTTTAAGACACCGTCATCGTCCGGGAAGCGTTTCACCACGGCACAGCTCATCCAGACCTCTGCAGGGTCCTCGCTCTGTTCTCTTAATTCCGCCTCCCACCACGAAGCACACCTACACTCTGGCAATGCGGGAGGTGAGGGGGGAGGAGGAGGAGGGGGGGGAGGATCGCCTCTGTTCGTGAACAGCGTGAAAGTGAAGCTGGCAGACAGCGTGCTGGAGAGGAAACGTCTGTGTGCAGCGCGGGAGAGGAAAGCAACAAAGACGCTGGGCATCATCCTGGGCGCGTTCATCGTCTGCTGGCTTCCCTTCTTCGTTGGCACGCTCGTCATGGCGATATGCAAAGAGTGCTGGTTTGATCCAGTGCTGTTTGATATCTTCACATGGCTGGGATACCTGAACTCCCTGATCAACCCTGTCATCTACACTGTATTCAACGATGAGTTCAAGCAGGCTTTCCAAAAACTCATCAAATTCAGACGGTTCTCCTGAAAGCACTGCCGTGGATTAAAGCTGGAATCTCCAGTGGGGAAAAAAAGGAGTAAAAAAGGCACACAAAAACAAGAAATATACACTGAACTGTACCATCTTGTAAACACATTCTAAATATGACTTTTTTACATAAAATATCTCTATGCCATAGATCTTTGGATACCGACAGTATTTCCATAATATAAACTTGCGCATGTATCCTTAAAAAGACCCCCACCCTTCAACTGCCGCCCCAACCTTGCAGAATTGCAGAACCTAAGAAAGACTAATCTAGTTAATATCTGAGGGACTTTACTATTATTTCTGGGAGCAAAGCAAAGATTCTACATAAATAAGGACTAGTACTGTATGACTGCGTGGAAAGAGCAAATTCCGAGCGACTGAATTCAATCGAGCCGAAAAGAAAAGCCATGAAATATATGTCGTCTTCATGTCTGTGTCATACTGTGTGCTGCTTCTCCTGTGTACTGTAAAGTTTCTGTGGAACAGTAAGATCCTCACAAAGGCTCAGAAAAGCTTTCTCCGTGTACGCACGTGTACATTAAATGTGCGTCCTCATGGTGGGAGCTCAGTGTGTGTGTGTGTGTGTGTGTGTGTGTGTGTGTATGTGTGTGTGTGTGTGTGTGTGTGTGTGTGTGTGTGTGTGCAAAGGCAGTTTGAAGAAGTGAGGATTTTGAAATGGAAAAAAAGCATTTTTAGTCAGAATATTAATTGTGACAAACACACTACAGGCAAAATTCAGGTTCCACCAGGATATAATCGCTAGTGTAAACTGTAATAGCTGTGCACGTGTTTCCCAATTCATATGTTTTAACTGTAACAGGTAAAGGGACATGCCATCAATTTATATAAGCAAATAGTTAAAAAGCAAATCTGGCAAGCATTATAAAGCAAAGAAAGGCTACTTGTTATGTAACAATAAGGGACTTTCTTATTGAAATGATGTGCTTATTCAGTAATTTATTGATGAACAAAATTTTTTTTAATACAGACCTCATGTTTATAAGTGATTTGCAAACCTTTAGAGAATCCACGGTGTATGAGTGCTAGCTGTACATATCTGTGGTACCAAAGCGAGTTTGTTCCCTCGGTCTCTAAATTGGTCTGACAGTGATTGGTTGAATACACGAGTGTAATAGACAGTCATTGAAGGTATTGTGCTGAACCACCAGCTTAGGCCCTTAAAGTGAATATATTAATAATGTGCAAATGATTTGTTTACATTTTCTGAGTGTGCTTTTTAATACTTCGGCTCATTGTACAGCAGAGTGAGGCTCTCTTACTGTGAAAAGTATTTTTAATGAAATGCTTCTTCTTCTCTTTTGTTCAGTTCAGCAAAGGCATCTCAATAATGCTGTACATTTTCCTTATTGTCTGTCATTTACATAATGTTACCTGGTTGGATGCTTATATATTTTTAAGTAAAAAGAAAAAGGCATAACAATATGTAAAATCTGACTAAAAGCTGCTCTAAATGTTGGGTTTCCAAATCTTTTTATACTTTTGTGCTGTTTGGTGGGGTATGAGCCTGGCACACATTTCCATATATGCTTATCTCAGGTTCTGCTAAAGGTGGAGTGGCTCATAAGCACTAGTTTCTCTTAACAGATGTCAAACAAAGAAGAAAGTGGGCTTTTAAAGAGGAGGGTCTTAATAAATCAGGTGTTTGCTTCAGAAAAAGAAGGAACTAAGGGGCTGCAGCACAGGGGTGGTATTGTTTTTATTTTATAACTGTGTGGCTGTGACTCCATTCAAGAGTTACAGAATAAAAATTAATTTGGGGAAAAAACATTAATTTATGGTGGTTAGCCCTGTTGCCCCACAGCAAGAAGGTCCAAGGTTTGAATCCATCATGGGTGGGGTATTTCTATGTGGAGTTTTTCTCCCCATTTCTCTGTGGGAGCACTGAGCTCAATCCAGTAGTAAAAGTGTGGCTGAGCAAAATGCTCTGTGAGGCTGAGGGTAACTCCAGAGTCAGGTGGTAATTGTATGCAGCTTCTTAACTACATACATGCAGCACTGTGGACCAGTGTTAATATGAGCAATGATTCTAATCACGTTTTTATTTTAGTTTTTGCCCTCGTCATCCAAGGAAACTACATCTTAGGTCAGAGTTGTTGCTTGGTTGCACACTGACTGCTAATAAGGGAAGAAGAAGGAGGACAAAATGTATTCAGATTTTCCTTTTAACGTACTAGCGAGACTTTAAATAAGTAATTACTGTGAAAGCTAATGGCTTCAGTGTCAAATTAATTAGACACTAAATATACAAAGATCTGTGAAGAGAGGTCACATTTTCTCCCTGAATTTATTAGTGGATCATGTAGCAGCATTAGAAAAGCAACAGCAATTCAATATACAGAATTGAACATGCTACAATTAGCCGGTTAGCTATTAATTTATGGCCTTGGGGATCTTTGGGGTCAGTATATGTGTTTCAGTTAATTAGTATGTTGAGCAGAACCAATTACATTAAAGGAAAATCTGCACAAAGTTGTGAGATAAAATGCAAAAGAAGTAATCTGACAGCTGAGCTGGTCAGACAAATACCACAAAATCTTGGGTTCAAATCAGGCTGCATGTGCCTCCTTCTATACTGTGTACTCTAAAATAATCCCCCAAAAATTATGAGGATGAAAAAAAAGAGAGAGAAAGCCAAAAGTAGTCCTGTCAGTCTGGATCAGCTCGGATAGGAGATGGCTTCAGATAACGAAAGGCTGTCTTACGTAGTGAAACCAAAATGTCAGGATGCACTTAACCTCATGAGATGGGAACTGCCGCTTCTCGACCTGAGCAGAGCTGAAAGGGAGCACAGAGGAAAGCAGCTGGAGGAGGGTAAGTGAATTTAAAGCAAGTGACAGTCCTCACAAAATTAAAGTGTCCACCACACTGTTGCACTCTTAACCAAGTCGGGTCAAAGGGTAATAATAAAGTACCACTTCATATATAACATAGACATCATATTACTTAGAAAAAAAGGATCCGGTGCAACAGATTAAAACAATTGTATCAGATTTTTTTTTAAAAAGCGATTTGTTATTGTGCTGCGATTTTTGAGAAACCTGTGGAGGAAACTAACTGAGCATGACACATGAATGTCAAACTTACAGCTGCTGTCAGATCTGATGCTTTGATAATGATACTGAATGTTCATGGCTCATGGCTGAGAAATGTCCACATCACATTTCAGCACAGAGTAAAAGTTGAAGCTGGCTGTTTGCTGGTGTAGAGCGTTCAGCTATGTGTTAACACAATCTTCCCAGGAGTGGACATCCCAGCAAATTCACCCCAAGGTCAGACCATGCAATGCTTGGATAAATTGCAAAAAGCCCAAGACGTGCATCTCAGACTCTGCAGGCCTCAGTTAGCATGTTAAATGTTAAAGTTCGCGGCAGTATAATTAGAAATGGACTGAACAAGGAAACTTTGTTTGGAAGGGTTGTCAGGAGACAGTCTCTTCTCTCTGAGAAGAACGTGGCAGCACGGCTTAGGTTTACAAGTCTGCATCTGAACAATCCATAATACTTCTGGAACAAAGAAAAGTATCAGTGGTGTTGCAATGGGCCAAAGTCCAGACCTCAATGTGATTGAAAGGCTGTGGAGGGATCTTATCTGTGCATAATAATATGCATAAACAAACTTCAATGAGCCAAAAAAAAAAATGCTGTAAAATGCTAAAATCCCTCCACAATGATGTGACAGATTGATAAAATCATACAGAAAATCATTACTTCAACTTAATGCTGCTAAAGGTGGTTCTGCAACAGTGGGGTCCACTTAGTCTAATCTGACAGTGTCTCACAGGACTTCATAGACTTACTTTTGGTAATCATGAACCAAAGTATTAAAAAATATTGAAATACTGACATAACAGCAGTCAACCGCAACAGATGACTACAGCCGTGACTAAAATGTCCTGACCAATAGATATCCTGAAGCTAGCTACCACCATCAATTAATAATAAAGTAATAAAATAACTTTACAAAGTTATTCACTGTTCCTGTGATTCACTGTCAGATGATCCTTTTTGGTTTGTGTCCTTAGAGTATGAAGAGTACAGGAAATAGTTTCTGAGAGGCTCTGTGCACAGTGGTTTCACATGTAATTGTTACATTTATTTATTCCCCTGTAAGTCCTTGTGTTGTTTGATATGCATATACATACATATGCACACTGGCTTTACGGTATTTTTCTTATTTTCTTGTTTAAGTTTTATAAGGAGGCACTGAACTGTGGCAGCTGCTTCATTTTCATCACACTGTGTTTGACAATAAAAGCTTCCTATTCTATTCTTATTCAAACAGTTCAGACAGAGAAAATGCTTTAAGCCGTATTAACATGAAACAGCAAGCTTAGATTAAGTTAAAATGATGATACAACAGCTATGCTTGATTTAAAAAAAACGAATCTTTTCAAACGTTTAACTCGAGTGACAGATTTAAAATTACTTGTTGAAGAATAGTAAAGCTGCCATCACCATCATAAATGGAAGCAGTCAGTAGAATGAATGCAGGAAGCTGTGATACTTGAGTCATAGCTGAAAAAAATGATAAACTAAATTGACTGAGATCAGTGTCACCTGTGTATACAATCCATGTAAAAATATTCAAAATACAAATGAATAAGTAATGTGAATGGATTGTTCCACAGATTGTCTTGTTCATTCCCTCTCTCCTGTGTGTACTTGCACAGACAGATACCTACAGATATATATATTTTTTTTACCTGAGCTGAGAATTCATGGTTAATGCATGAAGACAGAATAACAGGAGTCCATAAAAAACATTTCTTTAAAACATGTATGAGCTTCACACACATTTCTGCAGACCTCTGCAACACGGCACGGGCAGTTTATTTGTGGTTTAGCCTGAGTGCATCGCATTGCTATGTATGCTACATCATTAGCATAAGCACTGGTGACCGTTGTGTCATCCAGCCAACTTACCATACAAGACTTTGACTTCTAAACGTATATAAAGAGTTAAAATCAGGGAGTGAGGGAAAGAATGATTTGCTGAATCCACAAGAAACTGCACGGACTGAAGGTTAACCAAGCAAGAAAATGGACTCAGAGGAAACACTGGTGTGCAGCAGATGGGCTAAAACATGATAAATAGCTGAAGGGGCTGAATTCAGAAGTGGGGAAAAAGTGACCCCCCCCACCCCTGCACCTCTTATCTTCGAGCAATACAGAACTCACTTGTACAAGATCTTTATATACAATAACACACCAGCTGGTACCCAAAGCTCGGCCATTTTAATCCATTTTATCCATTTTGTGTGTGGCTGTGCTGAGTTTTCCTTTCTTTCAGATGCTTTTCTTTTTAAAATTGGTCAGTTTGCATTGTTTTATGTATGTCTGAGTGAAAGTAGGATACTGGCCGTGATAATAAGCTATTAATGTTGCATTAAGTCTTAAAATGATAAAATTACTGAATGGCACAAACACTTTTAAATCTCTTATGAGTGTTTGATGGGAACAATTGTAATGAGGCCCAGCAATTGGTGCTTTTAACACCACAAACAAAACATATAGACATAGCATCCATAAGGTGCTGTTATACAAAAATAATGTGCTTACTGTTTCTGTGTGTGTTCAGCTAAAAGGCTTCAACTGTCAAATTTCTGCTTGTGATGCTTCCTGATATTGTCTACAACCAGAAAGCCAGGATTTGGAATCTTTTGGGACCCCTCGTCCTTTGATTTCCACAAATGTTACAAATCTGTGAGTAAATATTCAGTAAGCACCTTTGAAGATCTTTTACCTCTTTCTACTGCTTTCAGAAGATCTGTGATGCAGCAGTTCAGACATGTCCCGAAGAGTTCTCAGAATTCTTTCAAAGAGGATTTGAGTACAAAAATTGTAGTGTAAGAGTAAAAAACTATCTATAGCATATGAAATGAAATGAGCATCTGAAATAGAAAACAAATCCAGAAAAGCCCTAACAGCCCTCTGAGTGATGCATCTGGTCGTTCACTTGATGCATCTGCTGCTCACTGAGGCCCCATCGGTCTCTTTGTTAGGGTGGCTGTTAAGAAGTCATCCAGTGAGGAGAAAAGGTTGAGATCTTGTCCAAACTGATGCAATTATGAATGCAGAAAAGTCCCATCAGATTCTGTTCCACCATGCAAGCGTCTGATGGGCAACAGCTTCATTGATCAG
The DNA here is from genome assembly GCA_015052665.1 of Apistogramma diplotaenia. Taxonomy (NCBI): domain Eukaryota; kingdom Metazoa; phylum Chordata; class Actinopteri; order Cichliformes; family Cichlidae; genus Apistogramma; species Apistogramma diplotaenia. The sequence goes on along the minus strand of VOQJ01014083.1, from coordinate 7,862 downwards.
CATGACAATAATCCCAACCACACTACAAATCTAGGATAGGAAAACACAATGAAAGACCATCGGTCATGGACTGGCCCCCCCTAGAGCCCAGACTGAGTTTGGGCTCAGCAGTTGCCAGGAAAATGGTACTTGTCTACCTGCATTGTACAAAGTTAAAAGTTGGGTGGGGGGAGTGGGGGTATTATGGTGTAGGGCTGTTTTTCAAGAGTTGGGCTCAGCCCCTTATAGTTCCAGTGAAAGGAACTCGCTTCATCATACCAAGACAGTTTGGACAATTTCATGCTCCCAACTTTGAGAGAACAGTTGGCCTCTTCCTGTTCCAGTGTGACTGAGCATCAGGGCACAAATCAAAGTCCACAAAGACATGGATGAGCGAGTTTGGTGAGGAAGAATTTGACTGGCCTCCACAGAATCCTCACTTCAGCCCAATAGAAAACCTTTGCGATGAAAAAAGAGCGGCGACTGAGAGCCAGGCCTTCTCATCCAACATCAGTGTCTCACCTCACAAATGGGCGTCTGGAAGAATGGTCATAAACACACCTAAACCTTGTGTAAAGCCTTCCCAGAAGAACTGAAGCTGTTATAGCTGCAGTGTGTGGGCTGACATTATATTAAACCATATGGATTAAGAATGAGATGTCACTCAAGTTTATGTGTGTGAAGGCAGATAAGTGAATACTGTACATATGGCAGAGGAGGGACAGCTCAAGTATTTTATATAGAACTATACAAGGTTAAAACTGAGCTTTAGTGAAGAATATTTAAGCCCAATTGTCAGCAGTTACATATGTAGGTCTGTGATGACACTTTAACTGTTTTGCAACTCCAGGACTTCAATGAAAATGATCTGAATGACAAAAATCCTGTCCATGACTTTCAGAACTGAGATATCCAAAATTCCACCTGTCTTTGAGTTGTAGTACTGTATATAGGCTAATGTGGACCTTGCAGGTTTACATTGTCACTGCCACAATTAACCTTTGATATTCTCTTCTTCGGTTGACTCTGAGATGCAAGACAGGAAAAGGTCACGATATTAAAGGTGACTAAAGGTCCCCATAACATTACAGTCACTGAGGTTTTAGCAATTAGCAAACACATGGCAGGTAAAGCCTTTCATGAAAGAACTGGGTAGTCACTAAGGAAGAACCGATTAACCTTATAAACCCCCTTTTTTAAATCCACCCACCTGTTTGCTCAGTGACACCAATATCAGCTACCATAGCAAGAGAAAAGGACACTAATACTGAGTACACTTTTGCAGATGCATATGTTTACCCAAGGAGACAGATGCACAGGTCACAGACACAAACACACAGAGAAAGACTGATGCACTGAAGCAAATACAAAAATGTCTGCAGTGACAGTGTGTAGGCTACGACTCACAACAATGTTAATCACAATGAGGAGTTCCTGGCAGAGAAAATGCAGGGTTTTTGAAGGTGAGCGGAATAGAGAGAGAAAGTGGGAGGGTGGAGGAAATTCAGGAATGACACACACAGTCCAGATGAAACACAGACGAACCTAAAACATCCCTTTAAGTAAAAATAATAGTCTCAAAAGTCTGTGGAGCCAGACTTTAGAGATGATTTTTAAAAATGCTCATTCATCTGCACAGGAATTGAAAAAGTGCTTTATCACTAATTATAGTGGATGTGGGTTACCATTAATTAACTGCTCATACATGAGGTGTGAAACTGTAAACATGCAAAACAAATAGATATCTGCATTAATCTGCTCTTGTAATTCTTAAACTGGATCTCCTTATTCATAAATACAAGGAAAGACTTTGTAATAATAATAACCTCAGATTCTAACCTCATTCCAAGTGGAGTGGCTCAGGCAATGCAGGTATGACAAAGCAGTAAAACCCATCAGACAGCAAATGAGGCTGTGGCATGGCTGTTCATTGTCCCTCAGCTCATGCGGTGCTGTGGGCCCGGGCTGTGCCCTCTGGCCTCTTTTGGGTCTTGGCAATGGCCCCAGGCACTGGTGGAGACCTTCCTGCATGTTTCTGCCTTGGTACACAGTTGCCCACTAGTTCTTGGCCTTTGATGTAGGTTGTAGCCACTTGGGGTCTCTGAGCTCTGACCACTCGGGTTTCTATCACCATCCTCTGTGTGATGTTTGGGTTCTGGTAAGTTCATAGACTGAGGACAGCTATGTCAATGAAATAGCACACCCATATAATATTCTGGGTTCAAGGACTAAACTCAGCATCATATTGGACTTGTGCAAGAATCTAAAGATAATAATAAGAATGTTTTTCCAAATATACTTTTCTATCAAATGCTTTCAGTATGTACTATACTGATGATTTAGTATACCGTAACTATGGCTGTGAGGTCTTCAAAGAGCATTAATCGTTTTCTTTTTTTTACACATCAGCATAATTAAACAAATCTTGTTTGTACATCCAAACATATATGACTTTGGCATTATTATTGCTAAATATCTTTTATTATGCCTGTCTTTGCTAACAGCCGCTATAGTTTCAACTCTAATGTTTACAAATACAACATAATTATACAAGCCTTGTTTGTAGATCCTAAAATATATGACTTTTGGCGTAATTATAGATAAATATCTGCTATTATCCCTGTCTTTGCTAATAGCTGCTATAGTTTCAGCTCTAATTTAATTGTAATAGAACAGCATGTCTGCAACTGCAGTGCTGAGTGGACCCAACCGCAGTGATCCTCCTACGCTGGCCAGTGACAGCTCCAATAAATACTTCATGGTTGCTGCCGTTCCTCTGGAAAGCTCTTCCCTTAAAAAAAAAAAAAAAGTCTTCTTTTCAAACCTTCTGGAGCAGTTATCACTGGAATTTCACTACATCCACAAGCTTTGTTCCAGAAGAAGATATAGTTGTGTATTCTAGTTATCGTATGTGATGTTTAGAAGGTATTATTTTTACATTTTTTTCATCTGCTACTTGTCGCTTAATGAAAGGAAAAGTGAAAAGCTGCGGCTGATTCGAATGGCTTTAGTCTAAGAAAACCCCGCCAATGCCAGACAGTTTATTCTGCTACTGACTGTTGTTTTGCGCTTCCGGTACTTCAGGTTCTGACAGTCAGGCTCGTCATTATTTGAAACAATCTCAGTGCAGAGAAGTCTCGATGAGATTCTGCAATGTGTGGCAATGCCGTATATATTGTGAATACTTGTGGGATCAGCTTGAGTGTAGTGTTCATGCCAGCCTGACCAAGACAACCACATTGCCTGAAGAATGGGATGCCATCCCATATCAATGTGTGACTAGGCTGGTGACCAGCATGAAGAGGTGGTGCTAGGCTATTTTCGCTGTGTTTCTCTGTTCCATAGTTAGTATTCATAGCTCGTCTTTTTAATGATCTGGCAGAGGGGATTCAGGTCGATGCAGACAACAATGGTGGCAGAGCATCACCTTGGTAAATCCTGCACTTGATGGTGAATTGGCTTGATGTTGGCCTCTAGTGTTGTTGTCCACATTCCCATTGAGTTCCTGATAAAGGCTCTTAAGATTCTGCTGAATAGTTTTAGGCTTTCCAGAATTGATATGTGTGCCATCAAGTCATAGGCTTTCTTGTAATCAATCCAGGCAGTGCACAGGTTGGTCAGTCTGGTCTCGATGATCCACCAATAGCTGGTGTTTTGTTCCTATGATATTTTTTCCAATTCATTTTTGGGCCTCACTCATGTATTGAACCATGTGCCTGATCATCATGATGCCTGACAGGATCTTCCGTTTTGAACTGAGGTAGGCTATTGGCCGGTAGTTTGTTTGGGACCAGCCCCTTCTAGGCATGGTTGGGGATCGTGACTGTGCAGCCTTCGGTTAGCCTTTCCAGGTGTGCCTTAACTATTAGCAGTTGGTTCATTTGCGCTGCCAGGTGCTCTTAGACAGCACTTAGCATCTTTAGCCTGTAGGTGTGGATCGTGTCAGGACCTGGTCTGACACTGTGAGAGTTACCGGATCCTGTTCAGAGAGGTCGCTGTGGTCTGCTTTTAGAGCCACTAGCCACTGTGCATTGTTATTGTTTGTTGCATCCTTCTCTTACAAGCTCTTACAGCATTGCTCTATCTTCAGCCTTGGTGGGGGTGCT
>VOQJ01014081.1:0-13185 GCA_015052665.1 Apistogramma diplotaenia | reverse complement strand
GGGTGGAGTGGGGTGGGTTGGTGAGGGGGGGGGGGGGGGGGGGCAGGAGGAGCGTGACGACAGATAAGAACGAGGACGATGTGGCACACAAGGAGATGGAGGCTGAGGCTCTGCTGCAGTGTTATCAGGTCTGTGCTGCAGCCGCCGTGAGGGTGGATGCAGGGTGCAGTTCACCATCCAAGGACAACTTGTCATCTCATTTTTTTATCCCATCCCACCACATATTCCTCTTTTCCATTAACTCTTTCACCTCCGTGCAGCCTGTGTGAAACCCTGAATTCTGCTGTACAGCTGAGACGCCGTGAAAATATTATATTTATATTATATTCATGCTTGCAGTTTATTTCTTAAGTAACCAACTTGTTTGCAGATAAAGCTCAAGTGTTCTTATTATCATCTTTGCCGTTTACTGAAACCCTGTTGAAAGAAGAAGAAGCATCGACTCCTCATCCAGCCAGGTTGTGTGTAACGTGGCTGGCCCCTGGTGGTCACACTCAGCAGCTGGCGTGCAGGACGCAGCTTTAAAGGTGCTTTTCTATCTTTCCCATGTGGACGGGACGTCACCTCCATATTCATCGGCTACAGGCAGCTTCACGCAGAGGTGACAGAGTCATAACTGTAACTCTGCTTTGAAGCCGTAATGATATTCAGCACACCTGGATCACAAACTATTATGAACGTGAGATTTGAGATGGCTTTGGGATTCAAAGGGGATGTGCTCCAGTAGGATGCAACAGACAAAGCTTACATGCATACATGCAGCACAGTTTGAGTTTACATAAAGTGGTGAAAATATTACGTTACAGAACAGTTTTGTGGTGATGCGTGAAGAGGCTGTGAGCACGTCTCCTTAATAATATAACATAGTGTAGCTGCTTTCAGCAGCTCCGCCCTCCACGGGGTCACTGCAGCAGGTAGATCTGCACATTTGATTTAGCAGAGTTTTACACCCAAAGTGTGTTTGTGTCTGCAGCTGGAATAAAAGCAGGAACCTTTCCCTTTGTAACTGACTGCATGAACTAGCACTGCAGGAACATGTGTCTTGAATCTCTGCACTGCTTTTACTTTTCTGCTAAAAGTGGTTTCTTCAGACGGCTCAGAGGAGCAGAGCCACGGTGCCACCGTGCTGCACTGACGCACACCCTGAGCAGCCTGTCCTTATCTTATTGCTGCTAAAGTTGGCTGTGGACCAGGAAGTGTCCTGGTGCTTCAGTCAGTCTGCTGACACTGACACACGTCAACATTCAGTTCAGCATTATTGACATCACCAAACCACAGCAGCAGTTGTGCTCGTAGGGCCTTTCGGACCATCACCGTGCTGCCTGCACTGCTTTTTTCTGTTTGTAAAAGTTCATTAAATGGGAGCTTTTCTTTGAACTGAAATGAAGGGTTTTCAATATTTCGTCCCTATTTTTTAATATTAATTATTGCAGAATGAATAAGTGCAAGAGGATGGATGCATGATGGGTTGGCAAAGTGATGCAGTGATCAGCTATATTTACCTCACAGGAACAAAGTGCTGGGTTTGTGGGGCTCCACTTTAGCACACTCCAAAGTGCACACTCTGGGTGTGGCTGTAAAACACATAAGGCTCTCCAGTGTGTAGAATAATGTGGTTTGCACTCTCGGGTCAGTGCCCTTCTGTTCCCACTGCTCGGCCCTGTATGACATCACAATGGGCCACATGTGGCCGAGCAGCTAAACCTGGTTTGACGGCCCTGATCTGAGCGTCTCCTCCATCGATGCCACATCGAGGAGTCAGTGTTGCCATCTGCTGCGTGTAAGATTCAATTACGTCTTCCTTTTGTCACTCTTCGCTCTGACCTGTAGGTGGCAGCAGATACCAACATGTGAGCGACTCGGAGCCTGGTTCCCACTGCTGTTTACGTCAGTAATTACAGAGTCATTAAAGCTCACAGATCCTCCTCAGCTGTCGCCACTGACTATTATCTGCACATCAGTGACACTGTGTGTGTTGCAGAGTGGATGTGCTTGTGGTGACAATGAGGGTTGAGCGCGAGTAATGGGGCATAATTAGGGGTGAATGTTGACACAGTCGCACACGCACCAGGCGCGCACACATGCGATAGCCTGAGGTAATTTGGCGGCACTAAATGAGATTATCAGTAGCGAGGTGATTAATGAGCATCCCTACTGCAGAGCCTTATAATCAACAGCCACCGCTCTGCTGTGATACGCGCAGGCTGGAGCTCTGCTCAGGTACATGAGACCAGCACCTGCTGCTAACATCAGCTTCTCCGCAGCACATCCCCGCACCGGGACGCGCAATCAGCTCCAATCTGAGGTGATCGCTGGGGGCCCGGGGAAACTTTCAATTGCATTATTGGGTCCTGATTGAATATATTCACACGCTGCAGCAGAGGATTTAATTAGGTTCGTCTTTTTAGTAGGATTAGCTTAGCTGAAGGTGATCACTGCGTTCAAATGATGTGAGCGGGTGAAATCTGACCAGTCAAAATGCGCATTGCATTATCATTTGACCCGCACCTGTTATGTGCAAATATTATAATCATTGTAAATATTAGGCGACAGATTGAAATGCAATAAAAATAAAATAATAACAATAATGCATGTTGTAAATATTGTATATTAAGAATATTTTGTGCAAAGCAAAAAAATAAATTGTATTAAAGTCAAAAATCTAAAAAATATATTTTTGACATATATTTAAAGTAAATATGGATCAGACTGTGAGGTCACTCGCTGGCCTCTTGGCTTCCATGTGCAGTGCTGCCGCATCATAACACAAATGAACTGCAGACATTTAGAGCTGCTCAGGTAAAACACAGTACATATATATATATATAATCTGTGCCCTGCTCCAAAACTGAAATTATTACACCTTTAAAACACATCAACTAAGTTTTCTCAGTCAAAAATAATCAGATATTATTGTGGCTGCAACACAGACACCAGCGGCTGCTGCAGCCACACGTGCAGGCTGAGCCGCTTTCACTAGATCACTTTCAGAAGGCGCATTGACATTATAACAATCATTTATACACGTCGGCACCAGCGCAGCTTATTCACTTGCACAGGTTGTACAATGAGGTGGCCCATAAGATATTAGGTAGCTCACAGATAAATGTCCTTCCTCTCACGTGGCTTTTTAAAGATATTTTAGTGTTAAAAGCCCAAACTCTGATGTTACTGAATTCAGTCATTTTAGGGAAAATGTGTCAAACGTATTAGTAAGTCATGCACATAAATGTCTTCAATAGCTCAGATTGCTGTTGTGTTTTAAGTAGTGGAGTTATGAAAATGTGCAGCATTGTTACAGCTGTGTGTGATCTCCCCAACAATGCATCAAAGTAACCATAAGAACCACCTGAATTCATTTGATTGAAGCTCATCTAAAATAAAAATTATAGCTAAAAACCAATACGGTTGTTTTTTTATATTAGTGCTCCTATGAACGTCGCTCGTCTCTCAGAGCAGCAAATGATGGAAGCAATGAGGAGCAGCCACTTAGAACATCAAAGTGTGCCAAAGAGGGAAAACAAACCTGGGGCATCATGGGAAATGTGGTCTTTATTTTGACCAAAACAATGTTGTCTAAATCTGTTCCTGCAGAACTCAATCAGCCACTGATCACCACTGCTGCCGGTGGATTGTAGGGCTGATATTTTCAGTCCTCGGCTCCTCCTCAGCAGGACTGAGCTGCTTCAGCACCTCTGTGTGCAGACACCTCAATCAGATAATGCTCTCTAGGTCTCTATAGCTGCCTGTTTGAAGTAGCTCCAGTGAACTGCAGCCCTCCCCCAGCATTTGCCTCTTGTTCTGCGAGAGCTGTGCAGTGTGTGCGGGTGACGGGGTCAGGGTGACTGGGTCCCCTCCATCTCCATATAGGCTGTAGGCTACAGCTGTTCCTATGAGATTGGTACCTCAAACGCACGGACCGAGCCTTAGATGTGGCTGCATGTGTGTGTTTTGTGTGAGCGATAAGGGCCAGAGGATGGAGACATCTTTCTGGTGTAGAAGTGGGTGGATTATCTCATCATCGCTGCATTAAATACAAAGATGGAGGGAGTTAAGCAGGTGCTGCAGTACCCACCCTGACTGCGACCTTTCACCTTTACTACAGCAGACCCTTTAAACACTCATCATGTAGGGTTTCACGTTATGGTCTGCTGTCCCTGTGCCCCGTCTTTCCTTTCTAATAAGGCATGCACGGTATTCCAAACTAACTAACGAGTTCAGTGAAAAATGATGAATAATGAACGTGAATATTCTGCTTTTTCATTATTCTAAAACCATAAGATATAATTAGCTGCGAGCTTGTGACCAAAGCGTTCAGGCAGCACTCATATCCTGATGTGCTGCAGTCAGAGGAACACGTGACAGCTGCACCTCCGTGATCGGCTCGGTTCGTCCGACTGCTGGCAGCAGTACTGAAAAGGTTGTGGATGGATCTGAAGTGATTAACTTCAGATCTGGATTCAGAAATGTGTGGAAGGTCAGAGCGTGGCAGAGCGGCGAGCTGGGATTAACGCCCTGCAGACGGTGGCTGCAGGCACCTCTACACGCTGAAGAAAGATGCTCTTCTGAAGGAAGCGTCACAAACTGATGGCGAGGAGGCGTCGTTCAGCCTCGGTGCATTTCTGCACTTTCTGCAGCAACATTTATTCTATTTTCTTCTCAGCATTCTTGAACATTGAGATCATCACGTTTGTTAGCGTGTTTTAAATAAAGGTTGGGAATGAAGGCACTGAGGAGGGAACATGCAGCCAACCGTCCTGTGCTCAGAACTGATTATTTCAGTGTTCACACAAACTCTGCTGACACCACTGCCACACTTTCCAAGCTGCGCTGGCCCGACGCAGAGCCGCTAAGTGATCCCAGCTCCACAGCCGTGTGTGTGTGTGTGTGTATTCCCTGCATTTATCATCCTAGCGATCAGCACATGACTAATATTTACCCTGACCTCATCACTATTCATCTGTTGATGGCTCAGCATCGCCGGGACTGCCTGTTTATCGTCCCAGCAAACATACGGTGTGGAACAAAGAATGCAGACGGCAGGAAAACGAAGCTCTCGAGCTGCTCTCAGATCAGAACCATGTGAGCGGGAACGCTGCGCGCTCAGGAAATCTGCTGATATCCGCGTCTCCCTAAATCGCTTCAATATGCTTCCTTAAATCACAAAGTGACAAGCTAATGACGCGACACATTATCGGTGTCATCACTGCACAAATATGTTGCTTACGGCCGCGTATCAGGCCTTTGATCTTTGGCTTCTTCAAATCAAATCAGTGTGTTGATATCCGTGCTCGTCCTCCTCAGCCCTGCTCGAGCAGCTGCCATTTACAGGCCCTGAATAATTGAGCAGTAACATTTACGTCAGCCGTCCCGGTGTGTGTGTGTGTGTGTGTGTGTGTGTGTGTGTGTGTGTGAGGGAGGACGGAGAGACAGGTCACAATCCCACTGGATTGGCTGCAGCCGTTATTATCTGTATGATCACATCACAGAGTAGAAATCACCTTTGTATTAAATGAATACACACTGAGGCTGTCGTGTTTCCACTGATATCGTCTGTGTTCTCACATTTATTTGTTTCTTTTCTTTGTTAATAATCAAAAACAAATGACTTTCTTTGTTTTACTTTTTAAAGAAAAAAGAAAGAGTGATGAAAGTTTGTAACTAGTTGCAGTCAGTTTCGAACCATCAGCAGAGCCCTGCTCTGATCCCAGAGCAGCTTTAATGACTCACAGCCAAACAGAATCATCAATGTGATCGAAACAAGCTGATTTAACTAGTCTTTAACTTCACACCCACTCCCCTCTGATTGGCTGCCGTTCCTAACCTAATTAACGGAAGAGCAGCTGAGTGGCTGCTTTGCCGAGATGCCCATATTAGGAATCTCTTCTCTCACTGATGTCACACAGAAGCAGGAAGGGAAAAAAGGGCAGCGCGTTCAGAGCAGTCGCAGCTCTGCTGTGCTGCACTGCTACGTGCTAACGCTGGGACATCAGTGCTCTTGCAGGACCGAGGCATCAGACCTGTTCGGGTGATTGAATCAGACGAGAAGAAATGTAAAACCTGATCATGAATATCGAGTCACCTGGATTCTGGAGGACTCCTGTGTGTGCTGATCAAGTCAGAAATGATTCATTTCCTCACGAGATTTCCTGAAATGTGCACATTTATGAATAATTAAATGCTCCCTCAGTTTGTAAAGGTAATAACTGAAATCCACAGCACTTTCAGGTCGTTAGCGAGCGTGTTGCATTTCTCTTGTAATAGTTCATAACCCTGACCTCTGACCCAGAGTGTCTCAGAGGTCGACCAGAGGATTAATCTAAGAGCGGCTCGCTAACCCGAATGAATACTGTTTCACAGGCAAACACAGGCTGACCCAGCTAATCAAAGCCCGGTGTGTGTGTGTGTGTGTGTGTGCGTGCGTGCGTATCTAATTTCAGGCTGCACACCTCACGAGTGTGTTTTCACACTGCACACTGTTTCTCTAACCTCTCCCAGACTCCTCCAGGCCTCCCCAGGAAAGGAGTCACAACAGACTTAGGTTACACACGTCTCACAGGGTGTGTGCCTGTGCATGTACATATACATTTGTGTGTGTTTATGCACGTGTGCGTGTGCGCCTGCATGCCCGAGGGTGTGTGTGTGTGCACTGCAGGAACTTTCATTTTAACAAGGATTAGCTCTATATTTTCCTTTCATCAGTTTTCTGACGGATCCTCAAATATGTCCAAAATCAAATCGGGACAAGTGGCGCCCTGTGCGGATGTTTGCCTGCTAAAGCCCCTTCTACCTGAATGGGTTTGAGGCTGTTGAACCTTCTCTCAACAAGGGACAACACCCTTGGCCACACACACTTGCACACACACAAACATTCTCTTAAGTCATTACAATAATCCCCCTCAGTCCGGATCTGGGAGCAGCGCTGGGGCTCTTCGAACCTTCGATGGAACCAGACGTTGGCTAACTGCAGCTCAAACAAGGGGCTGCGGCCGGCGGCGGACCACCAATGACGGCACAGGAAGAAAAAAACACGCGGGGGCGTGCACGGGGGCGTGCACACGCGCACACACTGACGGTTACGCCGTTACTCTTCATGAGATGTACAGTTGAAAGCTGCAGCAGAAGCCAGAGCTGAACAGTGAGCGTGCATAATGGCATTTCCATACTGTGTCACACTAAAGCGCACTGACAATGCAGCAGCGCACACACGCTCGCAGATGCGTGGCACTAGAAACAGCTCTTTATATCTGTCCCATTCAAATCGATTTGTTTACGCTCGGCTGCCAAAGGGAACAAATCTAACTCTTTCCCCTTGAATGCATGAGACTGAGTGAGGTTAGGAAGCGATAATGACTCCCCCTGCTGCTCCTCCACCCCTCCCTCCACCTCGGCTCGTCTGCATCTGTGCCTCAGATGGGGATTTGGACTCGGACTCGTGTGATTGAAGGCGGACAGAGTGGATCTTTCTCCCCCGTCTCGTCGGTCTCTCTTTGGTCCCGGGCACAAACCCGCCCAGTCAAAGTGGTGCCGTCTTCGCTGCCTCTCTTTCCCTCTCTGAAGGAAAAGGCCTTTATCCTGCAGGCCAGGACGCCGTGGCTGCACACATCAGGGCCGCGCACTGAATAACCGAAGGCCAGGACCACCGTCTGTCTGGGAATGGCTTTCACTCCATCAGCACGTCCAACCACACCCCACACACACCCTCCTTTACTCACACCTTCAGATACTAATCAAAGTAAACCCATCAGTTAAATCTGTATCCTCGTCAGATAAACAAGGCTGTCCGCAGTGTGAAAGGACCACAAGCACTGACCTGCAGCCAGAAAGGTCATGAATAATCAGGTCATTTGCTCCATCCTGAATTTCATCAGAACCAGTCTGACGGCTGATGTTGATGGTTCGACCCCCGAGTGGCGTGAAGTTACATTTCAGCTCAGATGACTTCATTACAAACAAAGTGTCCTGCAGAAAAACGCAGGGCCTCAGGCGCCAGTGGATGTCTCGCCTGGGGCACCAAGTGTCCAGAAACGGCCCCGGACACTCACATCAAGAAAATGACATTTATAGCAAATGTTTCTGCAGTTTGATTTGGCAGGAAATACTTTGCTCTCAGAGGCAGCAGCAGGCGGGACTGCGATGCTCTGAAACATGCATCTTAAATCGGACCGCACATTTCAGATGCAGGTGTTTGGCCAGTGAAGCATTTTATTACATTTGATAATTGATGGCTGATGCTTTAATTTATGAAACCAACATCGTTATGTATAAGACTCGTGACCTGAAATAAACGCCCTCTAAAACACTTTGTGTCTAATGAGATGATTTATTTTCTCGTAGGGTTCGAGCTGCCCCCTGCTGGCTGTTGGAAAGAATGAATTGCTCCACACACTCAGAGGCTATGTCCATCTTTTCAATACAGTCTATGGCAGAAACCTTCATGCACCCCCATCCCGAACTCCACCCCCAGTGTGTCAGCGCATTAGTGTACAATAGTGTCAGCTGAGGATTTTAATAGTTTTCACGCTATGATCACAGAGATCTGATTACCTGACTTGACTGAACTGTTGGTGGAACAGCAGTTTGAGCATCATAACACGTTTAGGAATTTACACTGTCGTCCATCCTGAGGAGAGAAGGATCTCAACGTCTGCAAGCAAAACAAGGAGGCGATGAGAGGAGATTGAAAGAGACAGAGAGGACTTATTGTACCAGTGTTAGCAGATGTACAGCAGTGGGATGTGTGACCAAAGCTCTGTCAAGCCTGCGGGTATCAACACAATGGGGACAGACTGTCATCCCCCCTGGCTATTAATATTACATTACTGTCACTTCAGACCAATCTCTCAGTTAAAGAGTCCTATGTGTGTGCGTGTGTGTGTGTGGGAGCAGCGGTGTGTGAGCGAGTGGAAAAATGTTCAAATTTGCACCTAAACCCAGAATATTCTTTGATCCATTATGCAAGAAGGCAGGAGCCTCCATAAATGAATGCTGAATGATGTGCAGCCACGTGTGCGTGAGAGGGGAGATCTTCGTGGGGAGGTGACTATCAGAAGTGGAGATCAGGTAGGACGTGATGGTGATGATGCCGTACATTCGCCGGTGAGGTCACGTCTGGCGCTCGAGGAAGTGCCAGAAAGTATCATGTGACTGACATGTGGCTCTGGTTTAACGCTGGATCAGTGCAGCACAGAGCCTGTTGCTGCAGCTTCCTGCTGTCTCGGATGTGCAGCCTGCCTCGGTGCTCTTGCTTCTTCTTTATTAAAGTTAGGAGCCTGCACTTCTGATACCAAACAAGCCACTCAGCCCTTCACTGTCATTGCATGAAGACTAAACTCAGCTCTGACTTTGTTACACAGCGTAAGGTTTGTAGACTCCCACTGCTCAAACTCACTCCAAGGGTACTTAGAAAATGTATTTCCAAAATGTATTCATATCTATGTAGTTTGCTCAAAATGCCGTGTTAAAATGTCATTTAAGCTGATGTAACGGTTCAGGCAGGCGGTGCTGCTTCATTACTAAAAACAGATGGTTTGTGTTGAGAAGTTAATAGTGATATGAATTTAATTAAATCTAAATAATGAACTATTATCAGACTACATTTCCCATGAGCACTGGATTTTAATTCACCTAAAAATATGTGCATTTATATAATCATTTGTCCTCTTTGCTCGTCCACCTGCAGTTTGCTGGTGAAGCACCTTAAAGACTGAAGGTCACGGCAGCTCTGTGCTGCAGCTCTCCTGCAGGTTGACCCTTTACTGCATGATACTGACCTCCACGGCGCTGCAGATGTTGGGGTGTGAATGTGTGTGAATGTTGGACTGAAAGCTCTTAAGCGCAGAAGGAAATGCTAGGCTAGCAGCTGTGGCTAATAAAATGATAATGTTAGCGTAGCAGCTAGGCAGCAAACATCAGCAGTCCTGCTCGTCTGTGAGTGCTCATTTAATAATTAGTGCATCTAAAACAGAGTTTGACTCTGTTGTTGTATCGAGGCACCAACAGCCTCCATCACTGTTAGATCAGCACACAAACATGGACCCTGGTCACCAGGAGCAGGATGCAAACAGCAGCGTGACGTTCCTCAGGCCTGACCAATCTTCCTCCTGTACTTCAGGTGTTTGACTCAGCGAGACTATAGTCAGCACAGAAGCGTATTCGCTGATGTTTGAAGTCCTTTCCCAGATTAGTGCTTTCACAGTAATTCGATGCTAAAGTGATGCAACAGCCATCAGTATCACTGCGAGCTGTGACCGGGGGGGTCACAGCCACATGGGGAGGTGGGACAGTTTCTCTTAATGTCCAAACACCAGCAGTTCTTCAGTAATATGGAAGACCAGGAGAAACTGTGAAGTGACACTAAGATAAATATGGCTGCGGGCTACGGGACAACACCATATACTCGCATCACTCAAAGGCTGGTCTTGTGCCGGAGAGTAGCCAACATGACACGTGATCTAAAGTTTCTAGTTCCTGCAGCGGGGACTCAGAGAGGGGACGTCCTCCAGGAGGAGCCGCGCTCAACAAACTTCATCATGACAGAACGACTGTTTGCCACTTGTTTCAGCTTTGCTCTCTAAAACCAGCGTCAGTGTCATAGAAATATGACCTCACCTGTTCTGTCACACACAGTGACGAAGGGTCACTGGCACCTGTGACTGCTGCTGCAGCTCGGTGTGATAGAACTTCAGGAGCATTGTGAGGACCAAGGAGACACCGAAGCTCCTGCGAAAGGAGACAAGAAATATTCTGAAGGGCAACAAAACTGAGAGGTGACATGTACCTGGGAGGAACTCCGCCCACTTCTGTGTGCATGTGTGCGTGCATGTGTGTGTGCATGTGTGTGCATGTGTGTGCATGTGTGTGTGTGTGTGTGTGTGTGCGTGCATGTGTGTGTGTGTGTGTGTCCCTGGCTGTTGTCAGTCAGAAAAAGTTTTCTTTAAATGATATTCCGACACGATCCCGGCCTTTCCTGAACTCCATTCTGCAACTGCAGTGAAAGATTGCACGAAGGCTGCCAACGTTTAGCTTCTGATGCTCCTGATTGTTTGTTGTAATGTTACTGATGTCTCAAAACCTGAAAAAGATACTTGTTGAAGTTACATAGCCACTCAAGGTGTTTTAAAAATTAGCCAGACTCCCTGAAGAAATCTCCCGGATCTTTTAAAAATGGCATTGCAGCATACGCAATATTTCAAGAAAACTTGCAATCCGGATAAGCAAACAGACTGATCCGCGCACACACTCGCGCTGAGCTTTGTGGGGAATATGGCTGGAATGTGAGATCGTCAACAGGGCATGTGGAGGGAAGAGGAGGCAGCAGCCTGCCAGAGTGTTGTTATTCAGGTCCACACGCCTCGGCATCTGTGTCAGCTAATGAGAGAAACTCAGCTCTGTTTCATCTAGTCTCCCCGGACCAGGAATTAGCATCTCCAAAGACAGACGCAGCAAGGGGGACGGAGGGGGGGAGGACAGAGAGTCACAGAGAGAGGGAGAAACGAGAGGAAGAGAGGGCTAAAAAAATGTGGCAGAAAATAAGTGATCGACAGAAAAGGGGGTGGGGGGTGATCGTGGGGGGGGGACTGGCTTCCTAGACAGGGAGGTGAATATAAACACAAACTCTGTCCTCACACACATGCTGCAGCATATTGACAAGGCAGAGCTAAGTGAGGTGGCGGAGTGTGAGACAGCCCTTAATAGGTCCCTGATGGACCCCCGAGATGAGAGAGGCCAGCGGCACAACACACAGCGAGAGAGGTGGGGGTCGAGGGGTGCAGGTCAGAGGTCGGGCAATCATTACCCCCTCCCCAATCCAGCCCATCAGCACCACCACCACATCTCCCACTTGACTGAACAGTGCCTAATGATTATTAACACGTTAAAACACTTAAGGAGCGCTGGGAGTGAACGCACCCCAGAGAGGCTGAGGGGAGGGAGAGGGGACGCGGTAATGATGTGCTTGTGCATGATTCGCTGATGTCACTAATCACTTTGTCCCCGTGGTGCCACCGTCGGGACGCACACTAATGCAGAAACACTGATATCAACCTAATAAATATTTCTCTTTTGCATTTAACTCATTTCAAAGATGTGCTGCATATTTAAAGGCTGCTCATTAGTATGTGCTCGTGTGTGTGTGTGTGTGTGTGTGTGTGTGTGTGTGTGTGTGTGTGTGTGTGCAGGCGCTGGCCTGTGCATGTCCGTGTGTACAAGACCATTTTTCCAAACCAATTATTCTCTTTTGTGTGAGTATTTGCACAGCAGGTTTGTGTGTACACAAGTGTGTGTGTGTGTGTGTGTGTGGTGTGTGTGTGTGTGTGCGCGTGCGCGGAGCAATGGGGAGCCCTCTCAACTGTGCTTAGCCCAGTAAATGGTGGGTGATTGAAGGGTTTGATGTGGAGTGATTCAGCTGGGAGCTCGTCTGTCTGCGTCGAGCCTCACAGCTCATAATCTCATGTAGCGAGGCTCTTCCCCGCTCCGAGAGTGAAGCCAGCAGTATTATTTTTCAGCCGCCTAAGATGAACCCAAACCAAAGAAACCACCCACAAAAGTTTCCCAGAAGGGACTGGTACCCTTCAGCAAAGCAAAATGGGCTAATGAGATGAGAGCGGGAGGAAAGAGATAAACAGAGGAAACGGTGAGGAACTGAGGCCCATATTGAATTTGTTGCGCTTACAAAACAAAGATGGAACAGAAACCTGTGGGGAGCTTTTCACTAAAGGCACGTCTCAGTGTTTAAAGCACATTCAATAGGCACTATAATGTATTTATGCAGCTCTACAAAACCAGCAGATTTATTAGCTATCAGAAGAGGTGAACACAGTATTAAGTTGAACATTAATAATCCTTTACTGTGTCCTTCCAGGCCATAGCAACATGAGTCTGAGCCTTTACAGTAAGGCTGCAACTAACTAATCTATTAATTATTTTATCGATTAGTCAACGATTATTTCAATCTTACATCACCTGTTTTTCACATTGTGACCATCACAATAAATATCAATTAAACAATGAATATTAAAGTGAATCTAATTATTATTTTTAAATGAAAATAAATTCAACTTTATATTTGTTTCCTGTGAAATGCTCCCACAGCTTTGACAGTCAGTTTCAATGTTCTTTCATTTCCTCCACCCTCCTCTCTGCTCCACCACTGCTATAATGTTCATGGCACAGACATTTATAGCT
>VOQJ01014079.1:0-15653 GCA_015052665.1 Apistogramma diplotaenia | reverse complement strand
TACCTGTTGGCTGTGCCACTTGACTGTGGACTTGCTGAGTGGGTGAGACAGGCCTGCATCCATGCTGAACTGAGGTAGGGTACTGACTGTAATAATACACAGGCACCTATAGGACGATAACATTTAAAAGCTTTACTCAGTGTATAATGATCCTTAAAATGTACTTAACTAAGAAGAGGCTTGAGATGTATCCTTACCTGAGGTAAGGGTTGGCAGTAGTTGGAAGGAGGGGGAGGAGGAGGATGAAGGGGTGGAGCTGCATAGATGTAACCCTGACTGGAAGGGTAAAGGGGCGGGGCTTCACCTGCTGACTGACAACTCACATGAGCAAACTGCGAGGACAGCTCTTCCATCTGTAGGTCAAGAGAAAGGAGGTCAGTGCGCACAATAGTGCAAATGCACAGCAGTGGATGCACCGCACTCTGATACATACTGTACAGTATGGCTGTGGGGGGGTGACAGGTAACATCTGTGGAGCTGTGTAAGAGACAGACGAGTACTGAAGCACCTGAGAGGGACACACATATGAAGACAGAGATAAAGGCACAAACAGTGGCATGTGTGTGAGAGTGTGTGTGTCAACAAGACCGTATCTTGCATGGAAAGCACATCTTGTGTGTGTGTGTGTGTGTGTGTGTGTGTGTGTGCTACCTGCTGCTGCTGCTGAGGGGGGGAGCCCTGCAGCTGAGTCTGGCTCCTGATTGGCTGCTGATTGTCTGGCGGGTTGTACACAGCAGGGGTCCCATCAGGGTTGAGGAAAGGTTGCCCTGAGAGGTCAGAGGTTGCATATGAAAAAATGTGTTTGTCTTTGTTAAAATCTTACTACTATGCGTGCGTGTTAATTACCAGTATGTGGGTTCATTAAAATGCTTCCCGGAGGAATCCCATTCTCAATGATGTAGTTAGGAGCTGGCTCCTCTATGATGGGAGGAGGAGAAGAGTGTGGACAAGAGGGTGGCAGTCTGTACACAGAGATGGAGCCTGAGAGACATTGAAAGAGGAGAGAAGGGAGTTTTATTATAACACCACTTAACAGATATCACATTTCCACACCCCACCTGTCTGTGCTAAAAACATACTTTGAGCAGCCCCTCGGCATAGTCTCAGTGACGTTTTGTTCTTCCCAAAGATGTGAAGAAGGCTGGAGGTGTTGTGTGAAAATTTACAGCTATGGTGTGCGAACGTTCATAGAGCGAGTTAAAAATTTCACACCACAACTTCCACCGCTTTTCGTTAATTAGATGCAACCGCTAATTTATAAAGAGCGATTTTTCCCAAGTGCGGTGATGGCGACGACGTCTGCGTACGAGTTCGCATGCGCACGGGTGCGGACGAGTGAACCGTCTCACCCTTTGATGAGTGTATTCACACCTTGAACATGTGACACAGAAAGTGCTAGAAAGTCATTAAATGTTACACTGAGACAAAGCTTTAAAAAAACAAAAAAGACACACACACACACACACACACACACACACACACACATCTGTACCTTGTGTGTCCCAGCCACTGTTGGCAGGTTGGCGAGGTTTCTGGGTGGGATTTGTCCATTGGTAGGAGGAATCGGAGTCCGTGCTGCTCCAAGGTCGGGGGTCGTTGCTATAGCGACAGTCGGTCTCAGTGCTGCTCTGCCTGCTGCTGCCTGTCCAGCTGGAGCCTGAGCTGTCACGGCTCCCCCTGTGAGGCACATCCAGAATTATCCTACTGACTTATTACCGCATGAGAGGCATACCATTAAAAAGCGACCCTGCTCATATGCCCTCAAAATTATTTCAAGTCCTGCTTCCTGCCAAGATTCCTCAACGACCGTGCATCTGTGCAGACAATGCTCTACCTGAAAAGCTGCCTTTTCCTCTGGGCCTCAGTATCTGGATTGCAGTCCTCCACATCCCTACACACACACACACACACACACACACACACAAACACACACACACACACACATATATATAAAAATGTTCTCATCTAAATATAAAAGCTGAAAGGTAAATGGAAAAATTGCACTGCAGGCAAGGTTACCTGGTTTCTGCATGGGCGCTCTCCTGGGTGTAGAACGGCTGTAAAAGTACGGCAGAGAAATTAGTGAGAATCCTTTCTGTGCCTGTGCCACTTTTGTCCTCCTCGCTCCCTTTCTCTCACCTCTTTGTTGAAAATGCGTTCTCGTGCTCTTTGGTACTCCTCTGCTCTCTCCTCCACTGACTTGCTTTGCTTCTCCCGCAAAGGGTGGAGACGTTTCTGTGGGAAGAAGGAAAGAGACAAGGTGAAATCATCGATGGGATCAATATCAATTAGGATGGAAATTTCACAGCTATGTAGGATGTCAGACAGACCTGGTCATCTGAGCTGTTGTCTCTCTTAAGAATTATTTTCCACTGCTGGATCTCTTCTGTCTTGTCTTTATGCACCTTGTCCAGAAAACGCTGCTCAGGTCTTTGACAAAGAAGTGACAGCTGCTGTTAGTTTGAACTAAAAAGTAGGACTCTACAGAAAAAAAAAACACATTGTGCTTGCTTACATGCGCGTGCTGCTGGTCTGGTTGATGATGACAGACTTGCCTGTCTGGTCTACATTGTGCTCCATGCCAAAGTAGGCTGCCACCCGATGGACCAGCATGCGGTGGTAGGATGACATGTGAGGGAACTTTTTAAAGGGACTGAGAGGGGGAAAAAAAAACAAGGACAGATGTGGGAAGAAAAGAGGAAGTGGGAAAAATGATAAGTGAGTGGAGGAACAGGAAGGCAAAAGAGAAAGAAAAGAATAGAGCAGTTGTATTTTTTCTGACTTGAGCCCAATTACATTTCTGGTAGTTTTAACACTCAAACACGATCATAACCAGCTCAGTTCATCAGTACAATATATCAGCTGTACAGACAGAATTATAACATAGAAGCTGAATAAAGACACTTAATCTTTAAAAAGATTTCACATCAATGTGAGTTGGTGCTTTTTTTTTAATGTTCGGTTAAGGTGCTCTTTACACACACCTATTGCTTGTGATGAAGTCAATCATCTCCTGCTCAAGTTTAAGCAGCATCATGCGGTCCCTGGGGTTGCTGTTGAGGGTGTCGATGATAAACTGGTGCAGATCTATGCCAGTGGAGTCTGTGTACTCAACGCTGGACTCTGAGAACGACACGGGCATTGTGTGTTATAAGATAACAAACACAATCTGAAATCATACTGCAATATTAAACACCCCAGGAGAACTACATGTAAATAGCGGCACAGAGTCCAATTTTATTACATTTTATTTGTTTCCGTCTTTTCTTTCTTTTATGAGATATCGCACTCTCACACAAATAAAGACACACACACACACACACACACACACCTTTGGACAGTGAAGGTTTCTTTGGATCTGTGCTCTTTTCCTGCTCTTCCTCCTTGCAGGAAGTTCTCTCGTTGTCATGGCAGCTCAATAAGATGTTTGCATCTGGAGATGCCTGAAAAAGAAAGAAAGCGAGTTGAGTGTGGTGGTGGTGGTGGTGATGAGCAGGAGGTGGATGATTGTGTGTGTGTGTGAGTGCACGCATTACCCGGGTTTCTTCAAATGGGGGGGAGTCCTCACAGACAGCCGCAGCGCGCACTAACTTTGGTTTGGCCTGAACACACATACACGAGCAATATTATGAATTCATAAGCGCCCAATGCAATCGATATTTCAGAAAGAATGAATAATGAGAGGCAGAATTATTTTAGCTTACCTTGACTTTTTTCTTTGGTTGCACCTGGTTGCAGTGTTTCTGCAAGAAAGGACAATTTATTATAACAGAGTGAGCAAGCGTTGGTGAAGAGGATGCATAATTTTCAATGGAGCACGTAGCAGTATCCGTGCTTAGCGTCGCTTACCTGCTGCTCGAGCTTCTTAATGTCACTGTGACACTCCTCATCCTCCTTCTGATTGCACGGGGGCAGGCATGGCGGGGAGGAGGGGCAGCTGACGACGTCACACGGCGTCACAACGCAGGCTGTTTGGAGAACATCTGTGCTTGCTACAACTGTTTCAGTCATCCTTCTAAAAAACACACAGCACCCACTTTGAGGCTGTTTTATGCAGTGTTTGTCTGCATTTGCTGCTATTTAAAGATCCTATTGCCTACATTTGCATGAGTTTGTCTGTGTGTGTGTGTGGGCACATTTTCCCTACCTGTATGGAATTGTTTACTGGAGAGCCTCACAGGTGAATGAGGAGGTCATATATCCCATGTTCCCATAGGGCAGCCAGAAACACAATTATCGTCTTTGCCTCCGCTCGCCTCCTCTACTTTTCTTGTCTCTCTGCCGGCCCTTTACTGGTCAGTGGAAAATAGCCTGGAGAGTATGAATATCACAAGAAGGGGGGGAAAAAAAATTGTGTTAGTGGTCATTTAACAACAGAAACAGCACTACACAGTTTCACAAATACAAATCCTATACAAATCATAAATTTCCCCTTTGTGGGACAATAAAGGCTGTTCATAAATACACTCGGAGCATAAAGCTGCTGCAAATGACATCAAGTCGGTGAGCTTGTGTGTCAGTGCTTCCAAAATGCTCCCTCAGCGTCACAGTTAATCTCCGACTTACACTAGTGAGCGTGTTACAGTAAATGTGTTTGTGTATCAGTGACGGTAAAGCGCAGGCCAGTGCTCGGATGCTGCATTCGATTGTTTTTATGTGTGTGGCATCTAGGCGTGTGTCTGCGTTCGAGTGTGTCCGAGAGCTTTTCTTAGAAACAGCAGCTGTGGAGAGTATCACCCGATCCGCCCGCTCTGATATTCCTAGAATACCAAGCTGAGTCTCTGATCCCGGTGGTGAGAACATAGCTGAGACCAAAGAGATAGACAGACACGCATGAGGAAGTGGCATTCCTCCATCTTCTCCCAAAGGGGCCGAATTCTGCTGTGAGACACAGCTCAAGGGGACACTTACTACTGTAACACCCGCGACAGAATAACGAGCTCAGAGGATGCCGAGTCCCACATCGTGCTTATTTAACACCTGACTTGAGATGTTGGCAGCTTTTTTTTTTTACTGTTCTTTTTTTTTTTAAGTCCTCTGTCAGTCCATGTGCATCCGAAGTGATGTTTACCTCCCATAACGCCACAGTGAAATGAAACACTGTACATGACAGAACAACAGGGATTATTCTCAGTATGCCTCACAGGATTCTTTAATCGTGGTGTGTGTTGGTCCAATATTTTATGTACTGCTTAGAGGAGGTGAATCATAATGTACTGATGATTATACTGAAATGCACTGAAAAGACCATTTTCTGATATTAGTTTTAATATCTTAACACACAGCTAACACAGCTGTATCTCTGTCTTGTCCACGGTTGCCTAGGGAAGAGCAAACGCTTCAAAGACACACACACACACACACATTCATACAAACGGACATAATTTCGGTGGCTCCCCAGTGCGATGTTGGCGAGTTTCTGCTAAGCTGTCCTTCAGCCAAGCAGCTTCATGAGCGCTGCCTGAGGCCGATCCTGACCTTGCACCTCGGAGAGGGGAGGGGCGGCCGAGCGATGAACGACAAACAATTACAGAAAAACTGAGTACAAAATGAGAGGAAGCAGGCTGCTGTTGTTCTGTATTATACTTTGACCAATGAGAGGAGAAATGTAACGACGGAGAGGGGGAATAATGAGATGCACTACAAGGAAAGCAAGATAGATGGGAGGCGCAGGAAGCAGGGGATGAAGAGGGATGAGGGAGCAGTCTATGAGGACTTTAAAGGTGAAGGGGGTGAAGGAAGGCGATGGAGAGCGAGCGAGAGGAGTGAAGAATTAACGAGGGAGAGGCTTGCGGTGCAGTCTGTCTCTACAGGCTTTTCAGCCGACGGCCGTGAAGAGAGGATTTGAGTGGAGCTACCAGGTTTTTGCGCTGAGCGCTGCAGAAGTGGCCGGCCGCCCGGAGAGAAGGTGTGACACGATCATTAGCGTGTGACGGATGGCGGCAGGAGGCAGGGAGCGCCAGTACCCGCTACATCATCATCCATCTGCTGCTCTCCCTGAAGCCTCCAGCCTCGGAGCCACTTACTCACCAGGACACCTTTCTTCTCCAGCCAAAATCTGCTTGGCTTCTACACACTGAGACACAGGCAGACCAGGGGGAAAATGTCCAAAAACTACTTTAGATGGCCACTGTCATCTAAACTGGGTTATATTAAGTCCTTAAGCCTGGTGCAACCATGTTTGTAATTAAGGCCAATGAAAAGAAAAAAAAACTGTCTTTGAATAGCAGGGCTATAATTACCATGCATCATTTAACAGAGGTCCACATTGTTGCTTGTATGCGCTCTGCACTTGTAGACATTTATCTGTACATTTCGCCATCTCCAAGGAATTCAATCACATCCCTCCAGCTCACAACTAAAAACCTACAAAAACGAAAAAAAAATCCTCGCTGCCTCTGGCCACAGGAGCTGCTGCTGCTGTTTGTGTTTTGTCTCTAAAGGCTGCAGCTGAATCTAAAACAAGATTTCATATGTTTTCTCCCTCAGCCCGGGAGCTCATTAGGAAATGGCTCAGTGACAGACTGAAAATGAGAGAGCAAGTCTCTCTGGCTTTAAAACAATAACTGAGAAATTTCGAGGCAAACTCGCCTCTTTGTTCATCCATAATGTGTACAGCCTCTGCCCCCACAAGCTCCTAATTGGGCTGCTTTTGTTTCCCCTCTGGCATAATATAAAGGTGCTTTTTTCTGTTTGTTTGCTTAGACATACAATGTATATTCATTCCATCTTGCTCAATTTGCAGCCAAATTTCCTCTTTCACAAGCAGGTTTTTACTTCACCCCCATTTTAAGACGGTGAGAGGCATAGAAAACTAGGCTGCACATGTGAGCTTTAGGTTGCAGCACCTGGGCAGCCACAGGAGTCTTATCATTTCAGTGTCTTTTGCGGGTACAACAGCTGCATTGGTCTGCAGCTGAACTCAAAGGAAAGGCGAGGAAAACACCTACTGTGCACTGTACACACACACACACACACACACACACACACACACACAGCTCATCGGGGAAGCAAGGGCAGGCGACAAAGGGTTAAAACACACACAATGAAGCTTTCCAACTCCTTACAGCTCACTTTGACATAACGGTGGCTTTTTAAATGTACTGCAGCGCTCACACATTTAAAAGTAGGCTACAAGAAACAGGTGGCATCTTCATGGACAACTTTGAGACATCCTGTTGACCCACATAACGGGACGGGTCGGTGCATATGCGGTCTACTTTCGGGTTGCGGCTCTCTCTCTCTGTGTGTGTCGGTCCTGGAAGCTAGAGAGCCGGTGGGAGCGTGTGTCGCATTAAGCTGACACACCGGGGCTATTTTTACACCGGGGCAGGGAGTGGACCTCCTGCTCCGGGACTTCACCGTGCTGTCAGCGTGAAACGGAGGATTGCGGATGTAAAGCAGGACGTCTAATGTGAATATAATCACTGAAAAAAGGGGCGCTTTTGAGCGAGAGAAACGCGGAGGGGACAACTTAAACTCATATTTATACACTCAAAAACACACTCACATACGAGAATTTAGAAATCTTAACAATAAAGCGGCTTTTCCTTTATTAGAAAACAAGCGGCTTCTTTACCAAAGTAATAATAAACATTGTGAGTTAGCTATAAGAGGCGTTTATCGACACTTATCAATCCGCGGTGCCGCTAACGCTACGGGGGGGAATGCGTCTGATAGCTGCGCCCCGGGGCGCAGCTAGCTTGTCAGATTACTGGTCTTAGCCACTGTCACATGAGAGCTAAATTACAAAAGAATATTCACCATAGTTAACCCCAGATAATGAGCCGGTGTGATTAAAAAAAGAAAAAAAGAAGAAGAAGAAGAGGAAGCGGAGCTGACATAACACCATCAAAAGAAAGCGAGAAGCGCCGCTGTTGTCCAGCCAAGTGACCGTTAATCAAGCTAATCGCGGAGACATACAGCTGTCAGGGCGTCCGTGAGCTTACCGTGAGGTGGGGTGATGTCTTCGCTCCCTCCGCGGGGCTTCTTCATCTGCCGGAGCAGTCTACAGACCGACAGATTACCGTACGCCCTGCGTCTGTTGATTGTGAGCTCCGTTGCTCCTCCTCCGCCTTTTGCCTGTCTCTGTCCGAGCAGGAGGAGCAGGGAGGGAGGGAGGAAGAGAGCGAGCAGGAGGAGGGCCGACAGCTCTGAACCCTGAGCCACGCGCCCACTCTCTCTCTCTCTTTTTCACACACACACACGCACGCACGCACACACACACGCGAGGAATGCACGAGAGCCGGCCCTCTAGCAGCCCACTCATCTCCATCTCCGTCCCTGTCTCTCTCTCTGCAGGAGCGTCTGTCTCTCCTTCAGTCCAGCACAGCATCCTTTACAGCTCCCGCAACAATCACTAACTACACTTGAATTCGCTCTTACCGGAGCTAAAAATATTCCTCATGTGCCCCTGTTACCACAGCTCTGCACTTTACAGCCAGCGGAGGAAGATCTTCTGTAGCCTGCTTTTGCGGAGTATTGGGCAGCGGGGTTTTTTTGTTTGTTTTTTTTGGCAATGCTGCTCCATTACAGTAAAAAGAAAAAAAAAGGATTGTGCTTTTCATATTATTTATTTATAGCTGCTTTATGTTACCTCCACTCCACCACTTTCTACTTCGAAATGCTGCCGGTGTATAATATAAGGTTATTAGTACATTTCTGAATTATAATTTTTCAAATTATTGGCCTCTTTTTGTACAGTACTGTGCAAAACTCTTAAAACACCCCTCATTTGTTTACATTTGGCTAGGGAAATTGGAAATAGGTGCGGCAGCTTACTGAAATGCGTGCAAACATATGGAAATGCAGTATATAAGGGAAATACAGAGTTTGTACAATTCTAACAAGCATATTTTGGTAGAACCATCTTTGTTCTTCAAAACAGTTTGTATGGGATCATTGACAGCCACTCTTCCACTGAAACCATTTCTGATGAGGCTTCAGCGAGATGGATCAACTGAAGGTCCAGATTTGTCTCTCATGTCCTGTGTCAGGTCTTTGCTGGATTTTTCCCCCCATAATTTTCTGCTCCATCTTTTGGGTTTATCTGCTGTAGATAGTTTTGTAGGCCTGATACCTCCTCTTTTGTCATGCACTTGTACAGTTTCCTCAATTTTTCAAGGATGCACTGCACATGATGTCAAGATATGCCAAATTTTCAACTAACAGCACTTTGGAAATCACCTTGTTGGTGCAGAAATATTATTTTATGCCTGTCAAACTGTGTTATCTTTGGCATTTTCCTTAGATTCAACTGAAGAAACGGGAACAAATAGTTTGTGAAAAGGTCATCGTTATCTTGGGCGCACCCTCCTGCTATTCAAACCGTCTGTTTCCAATTGACAGCCAATCAGAAAAAAGTTGACCTGAAGGGATGGAAAATGGAGCTAAAACATATTGTTTCAAACAGAGAATTAACTGGGGCCCAGTAAAAGACAAATAAGGACTACTATGAATAATGCAAAGCTACCATAGTAGAGTCCAATGATACAAATGTGGAGCTGGAAATGAGCATAATGGGTCCACTTTAAGAGAACATTTTAACTGCAGAATCTAAATATGTACTGGGTATGCACTGAAAGCAAGTTCACATTGGCAAATTATTTCTTAATAAATGGCCCAACATCTCCAAGCATGAGTACAGGACAGATTTGCATAGCAGATCTGGCAGCGTCTCATCTGTCACTTAGAGACCAGCATTAATGTGAGGAATGGGGATCTGTATTTAAATTTGAACTGTTACTCGTGCTCTTTATTAAAAAAAAAAAGTATGAATGTCACTTTCATTTCAGCTTGCAGTCTGCTTAGATTTTTCTTTTTATTAGTTACATTAAAATGTAATTTCATTAATAACAAGCATCAAAACAATTCTGGTATGTTATTCACACTGTATGTCTTAGCTCCTGTAATAATGAGGCGTTTACAGTATGTAGAACAATTTATATATTCTGCACGTACCATATATGGCCTATGGATTGCGCAGTTAATTAAAAATCTGCCACGGTACAATGTTAGACTATTCAAAACAGCATTTAATTACAGAGACAAGAGCTGTGTGTACACGGCCTATTGTATGAGAATAATTAGATGGCCTGTTATATCACACTTTGGTTAGTTTACCTTGATGAATAGCAAATAAATTGCTGTCTGCTTGTTATTTTCTGTTCAGGAGCAGAAGACCGGAGTATCCTTTACAACCCCCGTGTCTGTTTACACTGACCATTGGTGCTACTCATCGTGTTTATTTACGTAAAAATGTCAAAAACTGATGATTTGTTACAAGAAAAACTTCAGACTGATACTTGAACTATTATCAACACCACATAGTTTGATCAAAAATGACTTTTGATGATTGAGTCAAATGTTGGTTCAAATGGAGCAAATTTTGACTTATTTATGATCTAATGATAATCATTATCCTTTAAAGGGATAGGCATCTGGATGAATTATGAATGAAATGGTTAAATGTACAAAATCATATAAGCTGTGAAATAAAACTAGGGGCATATGAAGTATAATGATTACCATTTAAGTTGCACAGAGGAGAACTACACTAACCAGCCAGTTTATTAGTATACCTGATCAACAGCTTGTTAACGCAAATAATTAATCAACCAACTGAATCGTAGCAGCTCATGGTTGTTGGAGTCAGATGGGCTGGTCTGAGTATTTAAGAAACTGCTGATCTACTGGGGTTTTCCCACACAACCATCTCTAGGGTCTGAAGAGAGAAAATATCCAGTTTTCTGGGTGAAAATGCCTTGTTGTACGAGGTCAGAGCTGATTCAAGCTGATAGGAACTCAAAATAACTCAAATAACCACTTGGTACAACCAAGAAATACAGAAGAGCACCTCTGAATGCACAACATGTGGTAACTTGAAGCAGATGGGCTACAGCAGCAGAAGACCACATCTGTGAGCTAAGAGCAGGAAACCGAGGCTACAATTGGTAAATGAACAGTTTCTTTCACTTTCTGTATGAGCACTAAAGTGTTTTATACAGCATGTCATATTTACCTACTCACACACAAATTCATACAAGCACTTTCTATGTCTTGGTGCTTTCAATCCAACATTGACCGACAAACACACACACACACACTGGGAGCAACTTGGGGTTCAGCATCTTGCCGAGGATACTGGATCAGCCAGGGATCAAAACTCCAACCTACTGATTAGTAGATGATGCTCCACCTCCTGTGCCACAGCCACCCTTACATCAAGTAACCCACTGGGAAGACGAAATGCTTCTAAAGAATTTTGAATGTAACCTTGAAACCATGGATCCATTCTGTTTTGTATAAATGGTTCAGACTGCTGATGGTGGTGTAATGTGTGGGGGATATTTTGGGACCCTTAGTATCAGCTGATCATTGTTTAAACACCAAAGCCTATTAGTATTATTGTTGATCATTCCCATCCCTGTATGACCACAGTGTACCCATCTTCTAATGACTGCTTCCAGCAGGATAACACATCACTTCCCAAACTGGTTTCTTGAACATGATAATGAGTTCAACATGATAATGAGTTCAAATGGCCTCCACAGTCAGTAGATCTCAATCCAATAGATCACCTTTGGGGGTTGGTAGAACCTGAAATTTGCACTATAGATGTGCAGCCAACATATACATATCAACTGTTGTTGAATCTGTGCCACAAATAATCAAAGCAGTTCTGAAGGCAAAAGGGGGTCCAACCCAAGAGTAGGAAGGTGTACCCAAAAAAGTGTCCAAGAAAACCACATCTGTACTTTTCCCCAGGTAGATCTGTTTTGCCACCTTCAAAATGCAACAAATTTAAATTTAACATGTCTAATGTGATCTGAATCTACCTTTGAAAACCAATCGTGTCCTATTTGTGTATATATAGTAAAACAGTCCTGTCATCACAGTGGACATGGGCTTAGGGCCCTTAACAGCAGGAGACTGGTAAAATTCATTAAAAAATTAGACTGTATAAACTCTCAAAGGACTGAAATAGAAAGTTGCCTTAAGACTGAAGAGTTTTGGTCCAAAAGGTAGAGAAAAAGAAGGTAGAAGCTAAGTACATCATACAGTTCAAAAGCTGAATCACCTTTAGCGGCAATAACTTGAAGTAATCAGTTTCTGCATCAGTCTCTTCAGCTGACTGAGGTTTGTGGCCATTCATTTGTGCACATTTCCCTCTAGGTCCAACCACAGATCTAGAATACATTGGTATACAGAGGACTTCATTATCAAGTCGGTGACTGCAAGATGCCGATATTATTGCCCCTCCACCGCTGTGATTCACAGTTGGTTTGAGGCATTTGTGCTGATATATTGTTTGTTTTTTTTACCAAACTGTACATTATGGCCAAACATCACCACTTTAGTCTCGTCTGTCCAAAGGAGATTGTTCCAGAGGTCTTGCGGTGTGTTCAGATGCATTCTTTGAAAACCTAAGCTGTGCCTCCACGTTCTTTTTAGAGCCAAGAGGTTTTCTCCTGGTAACCCTTCCAAACAAGACAAACTTGTTTAATTTTTTTTTTGATTGTACATGATTGTCATGACCTTTAACATTTAACATGCTAACTGAAACCTGTAGAGTCTGAGATGCACCTCTTGGGGTTTTTTGCAGTTTCTCTGAGTATTACACTGTCTGACCTTGGGGGGGGGGATTTCCTGGGATGTCCACTCCTGCGAAGATTGTGTCATTGTGTTAACACACACCTGTATATTCACACCAGCAAACTGCCAAAACCTCCGGTTTTTTTTAAGTGCTCACACTTGCTGATGAACAGTTACTGAAATGCATTTGACTAGCAACACCTGGCTGCTACTTAACCTACTTTCTCATGGAGGCAGTAAGGGTGCACTTCACAGCGTAGAGTCCTGTCAAAACTTTCTTTACACATCATCATATTGGTGCTCTTGATTGGGTTTGAGCACAATAAGATCACCATGTGCACTAACACTTTGTGGTTGACCAGCTCTGGATGCCGCTACAAATGTTTTGACCCTTGTGGTCTTGCTGTTGCATTCTTGATGTATTTCTCATCCTTGAAAATTCAACTGTTAAATTGGTGTTCACATGCACAGCTCTTTAAGGAGAATGTTCTTTCACTTTCATTCCTACATGGTCTCTCACTGTTGAATATGAACTGAACTGCTGCATACAGTCATTATCACTTATGTACCCTTTTCCTCTTTTGATCAGCTGGAAGAGAAATGCAGATTTCCTACATATTGGAATAATGACTTCATCTTCCTGCAGATGAGGATCTATGCGCACATCCATGCAGCTAATTTTAAAAAGGGATTTGTCCTCTGTTTTTTCATTTTGTTTTTTTTTTTGTTTTTTTTTTACGCATCTTGCCTCAAAGGTCCTGTTGAGAAAGTAATCAGGACCAAAGGGGAGAATCGACTGGAAACACAGATCCGTAGGAAGATGGGATTATGGTGTCCTGAGTGTGCTAGTTCACGTTCCATTAATTCTAGTCTCTTTCAGTTCAAAGTCATTCACAGACTCCATTATTCAAAAAGAAAATTACACAAGTAGATCCCGCAGTCTGATATGTGATAAATCTAGCTCGGAGGAGGGGGTGGGGGGGAAGAAAAACTACTTCATAGCTTTGTCCTAAAATAGAAAATTACTGGTCTGAACTTTTTAAACACATTATCTGAAGCCTTTTATTATTGAACCAGTCTGTATTTTAATATTTGGGAGTGTCTCTGAACTGAATTAAACCGCAAGTTTCCTCTTCACACAAAATCACAACTGAGAAGAATTTTCAGAACAAAGAGGAGGTTCCCACAGCCACAAATGATGGCTCTGTTAATTAATCAGTATGTACTTTGATAGCATAAAGTTATTAATCTATCATTAACCCTGGGGCTCAGAGGTGGATTTAAGTGTCGGTGGTGGTGGGGGGTTGTTATTGTATTTTATTCATAATCTGAAAAATGTGCCACTTTTTAAAAATTGAAATACATATAACCACACCCACATCTAATTAACAACAAATACTATAATATTGTTTTTCATTTTGTTAATATCTACATT
Source organism: Apistogramma diplotaenia (assembly GCA_015052665.1). Classification (NCBI taxonomy): domain Eukaryota; kingdom Metazoa; phylum Chordata; class Actinopteri; order Cichliformes; family Cichlidae; genus Apistogramma; species Apistogramma diplotaenia. The sequence continues at coordinate 1,624 of VOQJ01014079.1, read as the reverse complement.
CAGTATTACTTCTGTGATGTTTCGCTTACAGTATGCCACACAGAAGACGGACTAGACTTACGCAGGGCAAAACACAATTCTAGACTCACAGTTACAACCACAAGTTACAGAGATGACTGTGCAAGGGCTTCAGGATGTGCGTCAGATGAAAGTGTGTGTGCATCACAATCCCTCTCCCCTCCTCCCCCACCCACACACACACATCTTATACATCTATACAGGATTGTCATGTTTTCATCACATTCTGATGATACAGAGAGGAAGATTTTACATAAATGATGCTGGGTCAATTGTTTTTGTCCACGTCAACATTTCATCCACAGACAGCTGCTGTGCGTATCATCTAAAATTTGATCTGTAAATGAGCCTGGCACACACATAGACACACACCTGCTGCTCACTGCTATGGCTGGCAGCGTGGCTGGCATGTGTGCACACGGGACAGAGACTGAGCGGCGCTCATTTCCCATCATGCACGCACGGAAATACCTCAGTTGTGTTTTGTTATGTAAACGTATTAGAAACTGCACAGCTGACGGTGTGTGTCATGTTGTGAGATCAGTTCCTGTGTCTTCACTGAGATGCAGCAGTTTCTTTTAAAAGCTCTTACTGGAAGTTGGGTAAGAGTGCGGCCCTGATCTGAGGGAGGCCATAGAGGGTAGATACACGAATATCAATTCATCATATATATATATATATATGAAGAAAAAAAAACATGCACAACACCTTTGCAGTGTGTCTATTAAATAACAGTGATTCCATAATTAAAGGGAAAATTCACCCCAAAAATAAATTTACTTGAACACTTTGGTGTAAGTTCCCCACATAAAAGATGAGAGATGCTGTCTGCCTTCTCTTATACAGAATGAAAATACAACTGCTAGCCAAGGAAAGCGTGCAGCTCACTAACATTACAGCTCAGCCGACCAGGACGCCATTAATGTGTACACCCTGATATGCTGTCACAAGCATGAGCCTCTCTAAGATGCTTCTTCTGCACAGTGACACAGTTAGATGATGTTATTCAGCCAGCAGATGTACTGCAAAGGCTGGAACGAAACAGGGGAAACGAGTTAGATTGACTCAGTCTGGAAGTGACAAAATCTGCATACCAGGGCTTTTAAAATATTCTAAGTAACAAATGACATATTAATAGCTTAGCTGATAGAACAGGGGTGTCACAGTCCTTTTGCTGGGCTTCTTATGGGTTGGATCATTAAAAGTATTGCCTCATGCATCCATCAATCCATCCATTTTCTTCTGCTTATGCAATTCAGTGTGTGTGTGGGGGGGGGTGGGGGGGTGGGGGTGGAGCATGGCTTTTATTGTGACAAGACAGTGGTGAGAAGACTGGAAAGCTGAGAGAAAGAGCAGATGGAAAGCACAGGAAATGGACTTGGGGTGAACACACACCAAGAGCTCCACACCAGCCCTGTGGTGAATGGGGTCACACGCTTGACTCAGTGAGCCAAATCGCTAACAAACTACACATTAGATAAATTATCTATTTATAAAACTGGAAATGAACACAAAATAAAAGCAATTTCAACAAATCTCACTTGGTCGACTTTATTAAAAAAAAAAAAAAAAAAACACCCGCAATGAATCTTTTTCCTTTTTTTTC
>VOQJ01014078.1:9956-23025 GCA_015052665.1 Apistogramma diplotaenia | reverse complement strand
TAAGAAAAGCAAAATAAACCAGAAGCAAACAATACCCCCCCCCCCCCCACACACACACACACACAAACATCTGACCACTATGAAAGTACTGCTGGAAGTTATGATACATACCAACTGATTTGTGTGTGCTGCAGGCAGATGTTCAGTGAGCTCACAAATGAACTCACAAAGAGTCATACAGTGCCTCATTAATCCCAGTTTTTATAATATTGGTCTGTCTGTCTGTATTATTGGCTCATCTGCATGTCTAGAGTTCGTCCCGCATTATGGTAGGGTCTCACATGGATTTCTAGAGAAATTTGGGTTTTGTTTTAGCACTTATTTATTTATTATTTAGGGTGTTAGTGATTGCCTTTGTAATTTCACGCCAGCACTCTTCTTCTCTCATGAAATCCTTCCTGTCAGTAATTACCAGATAATTAGGGGCGTTAGAGGTAAATGTGAGCCAAGCTGAGCTACTTTGTTCTAGTACAAACACGGGGCTGTTTGAGGTTAGTCATTTAACCCTCAATTTCTTTTTTTAAGCCATTCTCAGAGCATTTACTTCTGTGTTTAGGAAAATTATTGTGTTGATAGTAAACACCTCTTTTATACGATGCAGAACTTATAGTGGAATACATCAATGACGGCAGGTCTTCCCTGTCCCTGAGGCAGTGAAGCAACCCCTCAAATCAGGACACTTTTACCATCATGCTTAGCTGCTGATTTGAATTTGTTCTTGGTCCATGGCAGTCATGTGGACCCAAAACTCTTTATTTCATATTATTATAATGCAACACCTTCCTTTTTGTCAAAGTGTAGCTTTGCTGATGTTTTGGTCACAAAAGGTTTTTGGTTATTGAAGATTTTTTTTCCTCACTGTAGAATGTTTCATTTGAAATTATTTTTAAATCCCTGTCTAGACTCAAAGGCATAGATAGTGAGCACTTTAGAACTTAACAGAGCACATTCAAGTTATCCACAAAGCACCGAACCCCTACAGCCCGTCCTATGGGTGGTGCGTCCACAGGAGGACAGACCCATGTAGCTTCTGGGCTACGTGGACCTGTCCTGCGGCCACCAGATGCTCACCCTCAAGCCTCCACCCCAAGCCTGGCTCCAGGGTAGTCCCCGGGTCACCCTTTCCCAGGCATGGAACTCTTGGTTTTAATCTTGGCATAGTGGTTACACACATTCATATATACATCGATGACAGAAGAGTGGAATGTGAGAGTGACAGTCTGTTGTGGTGAAAAGAGAGCTGAGCATAAAAGTAAATCTGTCACTTTACCAATTTACGTTCCTACCCTCACCTGTGACACAAGCTTTGGGCCGAAAGAATGAGGTTGCAGATTGAAAAGATCATATTGCTCGGCTGGCTTGAGAATGTCTCGGTGGCTCCCTGGATGAGCTGGGAGAGGTGGTCGTGTGAGGAAAGTCTGGACTTTTCTTTTTAGGCTGCTGCCCTCATGACCTAAAAACACATAAGCTGTAGAAAATGGGCCAAAATTCCACCACAACAATGTGAGAGACTGAAGAAGTCATACAGAAGACAATTATTTCATTTTCTTGCCACTAAAGGTGGTTCCACATGCCACTATGATTGAGCTTAAGTGTACAAAATCATACCCTAACCTTACAAAATTATTTCTCATACACTTGTTCAACACCATCCATCCTCTCCTCATCCGTGTTTGTTTCTCATCATTGCTTTTTTTTAAATCTTGCAGGTTAGTGTGGTTTACAAAGCTCTCTTGGGAACACCCATACCAGTGTGGATGTTTTGACAACTAAGCTGTATAATTAAGCTGTTGCATAAGCAACCTCTTAATTCATGTCATGTCATGGCTTGAAAGGCACTGTTGGGCTTTTCTGTTTGGACATTGGTTCATTATGCACAATTTAATAAGGACAGGTCAAAGGGAAAACAGGCAACGGATGAAGAAGATAATGCATAGTTGTGAGTGGCTCCATTGCAGTGACTTGCATCTCACTTCATTCACCTGTGTATAAAATATATACAGCACCTAAACAAACCGGTTTGTCAGATATTCTGCTTAAAACACTTTTGAAGTTTTCATTTTAATTCTGAAATGCCTCAGACACTTTTAAGGCTCGAGTCCATTCTGGGGAAATAAATAAATAAATGCAGCTGTAATAATAGCATCTTCAAAGCCAAAACTTTATTTCTTTGGGAAAAATAACATCTTCAAAGCCAAAACTATATTTCTGCTGGCAGAATGATTAGGAATCCGCTTTTAAGAGGAACGATGAGAGGGGCTGATGTAAGCTTGCAGGGGTAGAGTGGCAAATTGCACACTGTAACCCCATTACCACCCTTTGGCTGACTGAAGATAGCACCCTGCAGGACCTCTATCATCATTTGTGCTAACTTCCTGTACATCCAGTTGGGGAAAAGGGGAGGAGCGCCTTTCTGTGGGAAGGAAAGGGAGGACTTCTGTTCACTGGGAGAAGCAGACTAACTTGAACGTTTATGTAACGTGGCTCAATTAAGTGTCACCTTCAGATATTGCCGGGACAAAATTAAAAAGCAATATATTAGCAGCAAAGATGCCTGTGAGAAACTGTCATACTTTCCTGATTATATAATTATTTCTTGCTGTGGCTTTTCCTTCGTGACAAAGAGCAATGTAACAGTATAACAGGGCAGTTACAAATAAGTTTAATCCCAGTTTAAAGAGAAACACAGCACATGTGGGATTTTCAGCATTAGTAAAATTAGCCCTCTATGGTGTCACTTTATTTTATGTTTTATTTTGGATAAAAAAAACCAAAACAAATTTCATCCTATTTTTTAAGAGTTTGGGGATCCCTGTTGCTATAGCAATCAGGAAATCTGCCCCACAACCACCCCAAGAAAGTTGTTTGTTGCCTCAGGGCAACACAGTGCTATAAGGGTACCGCCATTCACAGTTTTCTCTATATAGTAGTCTTGTAGCAGATTTAGGAGAAAACAAGTAATTTCCAATTTTTTTAAAACAAAAATCAATGTAATTTTCATTTAAGCATTTGATCCAAATAACTGTGTGTATGTGTGCTCATGCTTCCACCCATTCGTCTTCATGTGTGATTGGTGGCTGAAATGTTTGTGTGTGTATCAGAATGTGCCTGACATTGATGATTCTGTGTGGAACTTCATTAAACAGAGGTAGATATCATATATTGTATTTTTTGCCCTGCTGTCTTTCTACAACAGCCAAATGGCTTCTTATTGACTGTCAGAGAAATCAAGATAGAAAACTTTTCATCTTTTTTTTTTAATCTGACTTATGGTGTACCAAAGGCTTTCTGCCATGTTTACTCTTGCCATCTGCAATTCAGTGCTAAGAGGAACAGAAGTGAATTGAGCGCAGCTGTGGGTATACCCTGTAGCCTTTGCCTGTCGTCCTCAGCATGGGTCAGGGCAGCAGCTGGGACACTCGACACTAACTCGGGCATTATTGAAGCAGGAACTAAAAGCAGTACTGTGGAGTTGCATTGTTCTGCTTCCACAATCACATATGTGTAGCAGTTACCTATCAATTTCTTTGATCATTGTCATGGAACTCATTGCTTGTACTGAACCCATCCAAGAAACTAGTGCTGAAATATTGTAGAAAAATTGGTTCTGAATGAGACTGAAAGCGATGCACCAGTCATGAGGCAGCATTGCTAAATGGAACATACTTGGCACAGATCAAAATGTTATCAACATGGAAGAACCATAACAACTGGAATGTAATGTGCACATAAAAATAAAGGCAATGAGGCACAAAGGGAAGATGATATTTGGATTGTCTGACTGGTATGGCCTCCATAAAATGACATAATGCCACCAAGTGAAATGAATTTAAAAAGATTAAAGGCAGTCTGATAAAAGTCTGACACTAACCCCATGAGGACACAGAGCAGAGTAACTATGCCGGAATGATTGTAATGTCAACATGTGAAATTAAAAAGTGCAATATCCACAGAGAAAATCATTAAACGTAATGTACCCAAGAAATAAACGTATATGTTAAAGGCTTTACATAGAGTGGAACCACTGATGGAAAATAAAAAGTATGTATTCTTTTGTGCATTTGCATCATCTACTCATATCTCGCATGCCATGTGGCTACGCAGTGCATAAGTAGAACAGTGAGGATGCAAATAATGTAGATGTGTGCAAATCTCCCACAAAATAACCATGGACCCCTGAAGATGTGCTGTGGTATCTGGCATCAAGATGCTACTGTGGCAACAGAGCTTTCAAGTCCTGTAAGTTGTGAGGTGGCCTGAATAAGGTGTGTTTGTCCAGAACATCACGAGATGCATGATTGGCTTGAGATCTGGGGAATTTGGAGGCCAATTCAATGCCCCAAACCTGCTGTGCTCCTCAAACCATTCCTGTATAATTTTTGCTTTGTTGCAGGATGCATTATCCTGCTGAAATTGCTTCCATGAAAGGGTGTGTATGGTTTGTAGCAATGCTTATGTAGGTGAGACTTGCCAAAGTAATATTCACATGGCTGGCAGGATCCAAGGTTTCCCAGCAGAACACTCCCCGAAGCATCACACACCTCCACAGGCTTGCTTTCTTCCTACTGTGCATCCTGGTGCCAGGTGTTCCCCAGTTAAGTGATGCATGTGCACCCAGTCGTACATGTGGTGTTAAAGACCAGGTCACCTTCTTCCATTGGTTAAGTTCTGATGCTCATGTGCCCATTGTTGACACTCATCTTGACTGGTCTGCAGTTATGTAGCCCATATGCAATAAACCATGATACATTGTGTATTCTGGCACATTTCTATCAGGAACACCATTCGATTTCTGGATATTTTAGCTACAGTTGCTCATATGTTGGATTGAGCCACACGGGGCAGCTTTCGCTCACCATGTGCATCAGTGAGCCTCGGCTGCCGATGAACCTCTCACCCGTTCACCACTGTTCCTTCCTTGGAACAGGAATGCCCCATAAGAACTGAGGTTTTGGAGATGTTCTGACCCTGTTGTCTAACCATCACAGTCTGACCCTTACCAACAAACCAATATTGCTACACAATGTTACAGACAGGAAAATGTTCTCCATGGCTTCTCCAGACCCTTTCACATTTTCATGTGTTGAGAGTGAACCTGATCTCATCTGAGAAAAGCACACGACACCAGTGGTGAATCTGCCAATTATGGTATTCTATGGCAAATGCCAACTGGACTCCACAGTGCCAGGCAGTGAGCACAGGGCCCACTAGAGGACATGGGAGCCTCAGGCCATTTTCATAAAGTCTGTTTCTGATTGTTTGGCCAGAGACATTCACATCAGTGGCCTGCTGGGGGTCATTTTGTAGGTCTCTGTCAATGCTCATTCTCTTCTTCCTTGCACAAAGGAGCAGATCCTGATCCTGCTGATGGGTCAAAGAACTTCTACGGGGGATTGAGAAGATTTTGAGACAAGGGTGCATTTTCATCCTGGACTTTCCTTATGTCCTTTTCCATCATTTCCAGTGCGTCTTGTTTTTGTAGATAACTGAAATGTCAGTTTGTCATTTTCAAGGAGAATGAAAAAAACATTGTTAGGTACAGACCTTAGAGTCATTACAGAGAAATCCCACCAGTCAAAATGACCCTCTATGAGCAAGCACTTGGTGACAGTGGGAGGGAAAAACTCCCTTTTAACAGAAAGAAACCTCCAGCAGAACCAGGCTCAGGGAGGGGCAGTCATCTGCTGTGACTGGTAGTGGCTGAGAGGAGAGAGACAGGACAGAAGAGAGACAGAGATTAATAACTACTGATTAAATGCAAAGTGGGGTATAAACAGAATAAGGAGAGAACAAAAGAAAGCATCAGGAGAACCCCCCAGCAGCCTATTGTGGCATAACTAAGGGATGATTCAAAGTCACCTGATCCAGCCCTAACTATAAGCTTTATCAAAAAGGAAAGTTTTCAACCAAATCTTAAAAATAGAGAGAGTGTCTGCCTCCCGAACACAAACTGGGAGCTGTTTCCATAGAAGAGGGTATGAAAGCTGAAGGCTCTGTTTCCCATTCTACTCTTAGGTATCCTAGGAACCACAAGTAAGCCAGCAGACTTAGAGCAAAGTGCTCTATTGGGGTGATCCAGTACGATGAGGTCTTTAAGATAAGATGGGACCTGATTATTCAAGACCTTGTATGCGAGATAAACAATTTTAAATTATATTCTATATTTAACAGGGAGCCAATGAAGAGAAGCCAATGTGGGAGAAATATACTCTCTCTTTCTATTCCCTGTCAGTGCTCTAGCTACAGCGTTTTGGGTCAGCTGAAGACTTGTCAGGGAGCTTATAGGACATCCTGATAATAATGAATTACTGTAGTCCAGCCTGGACATGAATTAGCTCTTCAGCATCATTCTGATAATTTTACACATATTGAGCAAATGCAAAAAAGCAGTTCTACATATTTGTTTAATATGTGCATTGAAGGACATATGCTGGTCAGAAATGACTCCAAGGTTTCTCACAGTGTTACCGGAGGCCAAGGTAATGCCATCCAGAGTAAGAATCTGGTTAGACACCATGCTTCTAAGAATTGTGGGGCTGAGTACCAGAACTTCAGTTTTATCTGACTTTAGAAGCAAAAATTAGAGGTCATCCAGGCCTTTATGTCTCTAAGACATTCTGGCAGTTTAACTAATTGATGTGCATCATCTAGCTTTGTGGATAGATAGAGCTGGGTGTCATCTGCAAAAGACTGAAAATTGATGCAATGTTTTCTAATAGCACTGCCTAAGGGAAGCATGTACAGTGAAAATAACTCCACATTTACATGAACAAATTGGATATATAAATATGATTCAAACCACTGCAGCGCAGTACCTTTAATAGCTATGGCATACTCAACAATGTTATGGTCAACAATATCAAAAGCTGTATAGATGATTCCACTGTCAGAGGCCACGAGCAGTTCATTTGTAATTTTCAGTAATACTGTTTCTGTACTGTGATGAATTCTAAAACCTGACTGAAACTCTTTAAGTAAATTATTCCTCTGCAGATGATCAGTTAGCTGATTTACAACTATTCTTTCAAGGATCTTTGAGAAAAAAAGGAATTTTGGAGATAGGTCTATAATTAGCTAAAACAGCTGGGTCAAGTGGTTTAATTACTGCCACCTTAAAAGCTTGTGGGACATAGTCAACTAGTAAAGTCACACTGATCATACCTCACTGTGATTAGAGTTTAGGTAGCTGTTCTGCACCGTGTTGGCACATGGCATTGAAGAGTAGAATAAGAAAAAGTATGATATACTTTAACTTAGTTACAGCTATTTCAGAAAGAGTTCTACTATAATAAAATATATTCCCTGCTGCTGTGTAATCCATTAAGGTAAATGTAAATGTTATTAAGAAATGATCAGACAGTCAGGGGCTTTCAGAGAATACCGTTAAATCTTCAGTTTCTATGCCATATGTCAGGACAAGAGCCAGAGAGTGATTAAAGTGCCAATTGAGTCTAATAGTAGATTAAATGCAGTTTTGAGGCTGTTATTTTCAGTTTCTACATGGATGTTAAAGTCATCCACGATAATGATGTTATCTGACCTGAGCACTAAATCAGATAAAAAGTCTGAGAAAGACAGAAACCTGAGTAAGGACCAGGTGGATGATGGATGATAACAAACAAAACAGGTTTTTGTATTTTCCAGTTAGGCTGGACAAAGCTAAGAGTCAGAGTTTCAAATGAATTAAAACTTTGTCTGGGTCTTTGATTAATTACTGAGCTGGAAGGGAAGATTGCGGCTAATCTTCCTCCTCGACCTGAGCTTCGGGCATTCTGACAGTTAGTGTGACTCGGGGGTGTTGATTCATTTAAGCTAACATATTCATCCTGCTGTAACCAGGTTTCCGTAAGGCAGAATAAATCAATATGCTGATCAGTTATTAGATTATTTATTAACAGGGACTTGTAAGAGAGAGACCTAATGTTTAATAATCCACATTTAACTGTTTTACTCTTTGGTGCAGTTTAGGATGCTATATTATTCTTTTCTTTTTGAATTTTTATGCTTTAACAGTTTTTTGCTGGTGTTAAATTTGTTTTTTTGGTGGTCTGGGAGCAGGCAGCGTCTCTATGAGACACAATACATGTCATTCTCATGTCACAGATCAAATTTTGACTGTTGTATGTGACCTGTTGTACCTGAGTAACCTTGTTCAGTAAAAGTAAAAGTATGGAAAAAAACCTACCTTATTACGAAAATGAATTTAAGTAGCACTTCTAGGAATAGCCTCTCCATACATTCAGGGTCACTCGGACATTGTCTCTTCCGCCCTGATGGTGACTGAACAGCAATGATGATGTTTTGAGAAATCTCAGTGCATCTGCAGAAGTGAGATGCACTGTATTCCAAAGCCAGATGTGCCTTCACACATTGCAGGACCATTTTGCTCAACATCTGTGAGAAGCAGAACATTTTCTACTGGGTGCACTCTACCAGCTGGGGAGGGCATGGACCAGTCAGGTGAATCCAGTTGAAAATTGCTAACCTTCATGGCTTTCACCTGTTATATTTAGTTGAATCATGATGGAAGATGTGTGAATTATATAGGTAAGCCTGTCACTGCATTCTGATCTCTTATATTCTAATAGAAATAAAGCAAAAACAAAACATTTGTTTTAATTTCCCCATGCATGTTTCATCTGCCGATTATCTGCCGCAGCTTGAATGACGTTCAGCTGCAGACTCTTCCCTCTCCACTTGATGGCAGTGGAGTATCAATCATATTAGTTGCAAAATATTCCTTTTTATTCTGCATCATTAAGTGCCAACACAAAACTTAAGCACAATAAAAACTGTACTGTAGCCTCTTTATTATGACCACCACAGTCACACTGGCCTGTAGCCCACAGGTATGTTTGTGGCTTTGGCTCAATCAGCCTGATAAAGCCTCATGAAATGTTTTCCACAAACGCAAGCAGTTCTGTAACCTTGGAGAGAATATCAGCAAATGATGTATGTTGTTGAGAACTTTAACAACTGGAATAGCTCCTCTGCCAAACAGGTAGTGCCCTTTGGGCTGCTATCACACACGCAGGGCACAAACACTGTTACATCAGAGAGCAGAAAAAGAAAAGTTCTATTGTGTCTTCTTTTGTTCTGTCTTTTTTTTTTAAATTGTTAATGCTCTATGGATGTCCTCCTCCTAACTGTGGTATATTAGAAAATATTAATTTAAATCTGAAAAGAGAGAAAAAAAGATTAATACATTATGGAATTATCGAAAATTATGCACAACAAAGAATGTCTCATGAGGTAGTGTGAGACATTGCCACTGGTGCTAAAGCATAATACGGAGTCTAAAGTGCATTTATATTTGTACTCTACTGCTGTAAATGTCACTATACTGTATATAAGAGCAGCAATGAGAATGCACATACACTATTTATTGTAAGTAAGAAAGAAAGTTCCCATGTGGTACAAGTGATTGCAGGTAAATAATGGATTCTTGTTTAGTGGAGCACCGGGACGAACACAATGTCTCAAGTGCGATTGCTCATTTCGACCCATTTTGCAATTGCATGATACACTACACTGACCTTGCAGGGGACAGCTTGGGATAGCTTATTTCCTATAATGCGTGTCATGATCCCATAGGCATTGGAGGCTGAGTAGGGTAGTGATCAAGTTGATTTCTGCATTATTAAAAGGTCTTACATCACGAGTCCCAACTGTGTTAACTGTAAGGAGGTCAGCTGCTATGCTTTTATCACATTTTTGCATATATCTGCATGCACAAAGAACTTTGGCGTCACATGACATATGCATAAAATAATCTGGATTTCACTGATCAGAGCTCAAATAAATGTTAATGCTAATCTGCAAGTTCTCAATCCAGTATTACCTACACCGTGCGTCTATAATCTGCAGCTTTTCACAAAATGACCCCAAAAATATTTATTTTATATTTATTTATCTATATCTTTCCATCATTTCAAGACTGTAAATATAACATGACCCCAGGAAGGATACTGCAGAGAGATGGAAGCAGCTGGGCACAAGTATGTTCTGAGCAGTAATGCAATCTGTTGAGCTAATATATCTGATATTACTGTTCTTCATGTCAGTGTGAGTAACTCACCCTTTGCCTTGATAAGATACAGTCGGATCGGAGCTGCTTTCAGCTGAAAGAGATGGTGAGTGAATTAGCCACGCATTCAGACAGGCAGGCAGAACTGTATTAAAAATTCTTCCTTAGTTCCTCATTCCCTGTGATGCTGTTTGATCTCGTGCTTTTATTCTTTGTACCACCATTCGCCACCCCATCACTCCGTTTCTCCTTATATCTGAATAAAGAAACACACAGGCTTATTGTGAAGTCCCAAGGTTCACAAAGTGATTCTAATCATCCAAAGATCACCTGAGGGTTGAATTCCTGCCATATTGTATCCAGGATTTTTTTTTTCTCCAAGGGTAATGTCCAGGTATGAGTCATTATTCAGACGCATACAGAGAAATGTAATTGCAGTCTTGCCTGCTCTTGGAAAAAAAAAATGAACAATGTGGTGATGATGCTAATAAAGTTGTATCGCACTGTGCAGTTCCAGCAGTAGTAGATTATATTTGGAAGATTTAAAGAAATTATTTCCAGTCAGATGAAATATCTCATATTTCTTGCTGAATTAAAAGCAATTAACTAAGTATTAATCCCATTACCACTCATTATTTTCTTATAACATGAAAGCTTAAATACCGGCTTTAACACTGGAAAGAAAGAGTAGCATTTTATGATCTGTATTTATTTATGTGAAATTATAAACTTTGGTATAAAACGGAGAAATAACTTCTTTGCAAAGTGAACTCCTCATTGAAATGAATTTTCTAAAGATGTTATTATATGAGGAACTGCAGACACTGTTCGTGACCTGGAGGTACAGTGTTTTCTGTAAGATAACACTGTTATTTTCAAAGAAACCTTTACTGTTCCCGCCCTTATATCCACTCAATCCAAACAAATTAACTGTGAATATCTGCACTTACTGCCATCAAAGGATGAGTCATTTTGAAAATACCTCTGTGTTGGGCTTTGGACAGCACTCGTACACACTGATAAGGAAGTGAAATTTGAACTAGGAAACTACAAAGATGCTTCAATAAATCAAAGATAAAAAAAATAAGCGGTGATACTCAGCTACTGTTTTTATGTTTTAACCCCTCAAGCTTAGGAATAACTTGAATGCTAATGTAAGATTTTATAAGTGTAATCTGGAAATAAGTGTGAAATGTCACCCTTGGCATTTTTAACGAAGAAAAAGACATTATTCAAAAATGTTAACTTAATTCAACCCCAAACAGTCATTATTAGCACTTTAAAACTTATTTAACATCTTAATGGTAGCCTTACAGGTTAAGCAATTTCAGATACAGTAAACTTGTGTATTCATATGGTTACACCTACCAGGATAAATGTAACTAATATAACAAAATAAATGATAAAATAAAAAATGCTGAAATGCTCATATATTTATTCAAAGCTTATTTCATTTTATTCATCTTTTTAAAAGGTAAAGACCTTGTGGGGGAGAGTAACTAAAGAATCTACAGTTGATTAAATGTAATTCAAACTTTAATTTTCATATGTTGACGATTAATGATGACCAACACATGCTACTGGCTGGAAGTTTTCAATGCACATACATCACGCTACGACTTATGGAGCGCATCCCAGTCATCCCATGACATTAGCTGCATTAATACCATACAGGCAGAACTGGAAGCTTTTGGAACCCCCATGCATTCACATTTTTAACCAACACTCATTAAAGGAACACAAAAATATTAATCACAAGACCAGAGAAACTAGAGAATCTGTAGCTTCAACCTTCAGCCTTAACAACACTCTCTCTGAGTGTTTTCTATTTAACATTCACACACATTCATACTCAGAGAGCAACTTGGGCTTCTTGCACAAGGATTCTTTGGTATACAGTCTGGAGCAACCAGGGATTGAACCAGCAACTTTCTGATCAGTGGATTACCTAAACTTTTACTTTCTGTTCAAAGATGAAATACATTTTTTATACTAATCATGTCCAACTAATACAAAAAAAATCCAGGAGGAATTAAAAATGCATCTCTAACAAGAGCTACTGTAGGATCTCAGGATAATATAACCCAGCTATTCTGGCTACTCTTCCCACTGGAAACTGGGGAGAACAGCGATCCCAACAAAAGCCATAAATTCTGTTCCAATGGTAGCAGAACTCATACAACATTGTAGAGCACTGTAATATGAACATTAAAAATCCACTTCATGCTTTTAAATTCATTCAGCAACATCCTGAGCTACAGTACCAGTCAAAAGTTTGGACACATTCATATGTGTGCGTCATATTAAAATACCTGAGACAAAGCATTTTCTAATAATTTGGTCTTGATACCAAACCAATTACCAACAAATTCTACTCATTAATATGTTATTTAATCATGCACTTGCAGTAAATTTGGGTTATCACAAGGCTGGTGCAGATAAGAGACCCAGAAAATAGGCAAGTGACAACTTGCACAATATTTTAGTGTTCATCCTTTATTACATAATTATAAATACTGGGATATAATGGCACCCAACATTGTGATTCACCACAGCTTATCCAAGTTAAAGACTCATTATAAATAATATTACATACAGGTTTGGTACACACATCTAATCTTAAAGTTACTCTATTTTTCAAATTGGCTTGATATAAAAGAAAATGGCAAGTCTCATACATAACAGCTTTTGCTCGATCATAGAATCAAGTCTGAAAATCTTATCTCACTTTCAATTTTTCCGTGGCATATTGGCATAAGTTAATTCCATGCCTCCTTCTTTTCTCCATCTGAATTTCATTGTGTCTGCCTAATCAGCCAGAAGCAGAAATGATCTGCTAACATTTCATTTCTCCATGAATATTTGATTGTCAAAAATTGTCCTAAGGGAACGAACTGGGCTCAAGGTTCGGTTTTGATTTGCGATTAAACTATCAAGAAATCAATTTCATCTGCTTTGAATAATTCAGGGTTTAATGGAATGAGAAATGGCAAAAGGGGCATGGGTTATGAGATGGTCTGAAAGAGGTGTGTGTGTGTTGGG
>VOQJ01014077.1:6208-17017 GCA_015052665.1 Apistogramma diplotaenia | reverse complement strand
AAAACAAGCAGAAAATTGTTAAAAACTGATAACCTTGATCAGAGCTGAAGCCTGCACGCCCGATGGCAGAGATTCATACATAAGCAAAGGGAGTTAATGCTGTTACTGCATGGTAGTGCACATTTCAAGAAAAACAAAAAAAACACATAATATTTTTGCTGCCGTCTGCCGGCACTGATGCTGCTCCGCTGTGTATTCTCCATATTAATGAACCTTTCTATCACAGTAAAACAGATTATCTCAGCTCTGCATTTATTACAGACACCAGTGTAAAGGCAGGATAATAGCAGGGTAATTATTAGCTGTGAATTGAAATATAGATTCACATCATCACTATGTAAAATTGTCAGCAACAATATGCACTGTCTGTGGGGAGAAGATATTGGTTTCTTTGGCTGTGTTTCTTTGTGTCTCAATTACATCCTTTTTTTTTTTTAAACTGCAACTTCACATGGAAATGAACAAAACAGGAAGTAAATGCATTTTTTAAATCAGCTCTACCATTGCTTTGCCGGATTTTGGTGTCTTGATTTAATATAAAATAATGATGGCACAGACAGCTCTATGATTTATGGCATCATATTCATGGTTCAAAATAGGAAGGAGAATTCAAACAAGACCACATCCATGGAAATGCCCCTGCAGCTAAATGCTAATATCAGCATGCTAAGAATTTTAACATGTTGATATTAAGTGCTGCGAGCGGCACAGTGGCGCGCTGTCGCCGCTCAGTAATGCAATCAGCTGGGGACCTCCACATTATGGAAATATTCCAAATTGCAGGCTCTCAGAGAACAAAATTGGGGTCAAAATTTGGAACTTTATTAAGCCGCCTTACTTTTCTAGCATTTTTTGGGATTTCATAACTTCTTAATGGTTGAGCCACACGGGCAAAAAAAAAAACAAAAAACATTTAAGGTCTTCACGCATACATCATACACTTGGTGTACACTTATGTTGATGTTGGCCATCACTGCAGTACTGCATCACTTCCTGTTACAATCCACAGTGTTTTGTGTCGCTTTATCTGTGCAGATCATTAAATTACAACCCTTTAGAAAACAACATATTCATAGTGAAATCTTCACTTTCTGCTGAATCGCCTGTAAATTAATGAACCATCCCTTAGTTATGCTGCTATAGGCATAGGCTGCTGGGGGGTTCCCATGATGCACTGTTTCTTTTCATTCACTTCTTTTTACTCTGTTTATACCCCACTCTGCATTTAGTCATTAGTTATTATTAATCTCTCTCCCACAGCATGTCTTTTGCCCTCTCAGCTTCTTGACCTCTCCCTTCTGCACGCTCCTGCTCAGTGTGACAGATGTTTAGCTACTCAGTCACTAATAATGACACTTGTAATACATGTAGCCTATTTGTAGCCTTCCAGGATCAGTGAATTGGAGACATGCTAGGCCCTGCAGCTGCTGCGGATGAAGGTAGCTTAGCCACCGTTAGCCGTTTCCAAGCAGATTGTCTCAATCAGCCGGGAACTCGCAGAAGAGCTGTAGCCCTAAACAGAAGCCCCTGGTACACCACCAACCTGTTCACGATTCAAAATGCTTTTCCCCACTCAGTGACACACCTGCCGGGGCACAAACTCTGGCTATTGGCAACTCGGTTCTGAGAAACGTGAAGCCAGAGACACCAGAAACCATTGGTGACTGTCCTCCAGCTGGCAAAATACAAGGAACTGAAGCTGCTGGCTGAGGATAAATGTAGATTTTGTCAAATAATAAATCATGTTGCCAGTAATGACACCTTGTTACATTTATTGACATATGTCCTAAATTGCTGGCTGTCTTAGTGGATGCAGTTTATTAACCCCCTAAAACATGACTATCCAGAGTTGAGACCAGCAAGCAGAGAAGAGAGGTTATCAATCTCGCTGTATCTTCTCCTTTTATCCCCCCAAAACCTCACCCCCACAGGCTGGGTCTGCTCTCAGTCACCGAAAAACAAACCAAAAATCAGCAAAAATGATCTGAGCATTAAAAAAAAACCCAACAATGTAGCATCTTCGACTGCACCAAAGAGTAAAATGTTTAAACGTATTAAACAGTAAATGATTTAATAGCTAAATCAACATATCAGCGATAATCGTCCATCATATTAAAGCCTGTGGATTAAGATTTGGATGTCACTCAAGTTCATTTGCATTTGAAGGCAGATGAGTGAATAGTTTTGGTAATATTGTATATTTCACCCAAAGCCAACTAACTAACAGTTCAACTGTTTAACACCCAACGTCTATGTCTTTAATCTACACAAAGCTGAAACTGGTGAATCTGAGTTCGTGAAATGATCCATATGTCTTGAAAATAGATGAAGTCCTGAATATCCCATTTAAGGAAGAACATGATGTAAGCTCATCAAGTCTCAATTTAAAAAGGTGCGCAGTCGAGATGAAGGGAATTATCAGCGAGAACCCCGGCGTTTCTCTTCTGTCAGACACAACAGGAGCACATGCTCGGTGGGCCTTTGAGGTTAGCTGCTTCTCACGCAATCAACATTCCCTCAAAAAGCGACTGAGTGCAGCTCTTCTGCCAGCCTGCCCTGAAACACTCCTCTCATTTCTCCATTCAAAACCATCCAGTGAATCTTGAGCCCACGAGCAAGAAGCCCCTTGACCCCACACCAACTCCACCTTTACTCCTGTCAAGGACTTTGCAACATGCTGTGCATCACAACATGGCGAGCTTCAGAATCTATCTAACTGGAGAGGGAGCTCCAAGCAGCACCTAATGGATATGTGATGGCCTGGAGCTTGCCTGAATAAATACACACTTGTGCAATTACAGCGGCTGGAGTCTCGGCATGAAGTGCTCATTCGGTACCACAGTAATCTAGAGGCCAATTGGCCTTCACCTCTTCGCCTAGCCTGTAAGTATGGTATGTATCTGAAAAGGTCAGAAGAAAATAGCTAGGGTTTCTTTTTCTTCTTGTGCCATGTGGGAGGCTTGGATAATGTGAACAATTTTGTGTCAAACCTTAACCTTAAGTAAAAGGTAATTTCAAAGCAGACGGCATGACTGCAGATGGCCAAAGCTGAGTCACTACAAACACATGTTGTAGTCAGCAGCGACCGCCCCCAAATTATACTTCGTTAACATGAAAAATAAAGCTGCACTAAAACCAGACAGTGGATTAGCAAAGGCTTTCAGACCGTCTTCGTTAGTTCGCTTATTTGGTTCAACAGCTCAGACATGGGTGTGTCCCTAAATCAATGCTCCACATTATTGATCTATACCAGGGGTGTCAAACATAAGGCCCGCGGGCCAGAACCGGCCCCTCAAAAACTCAGATTCGGCCCGCTGGATGATGGAATCCCTGTTTTTGTCACTTTTATTTTTTACAATGACTTCACAGTAAAATGAAATTTTAAAAAAGGACATTTTCTGTTTTTTCTATAATTACAGGACAGTCTGGACAAAGAACTACCAGAACTTTTTCTGTAGTTTTACACATTTCTTACACTTTAAGCTCCAACAGTGGTGCTGACAGACGACTCTGTGGTATAAAAACATTACATAGAGTTTTTTTCTTATATTCAGATTCAATATGCAGTTGAACTTGTGTACAGACAGAAAGGAGGCTTCTCTGGTGTGGCCCACTGAAGACTGAAGTGAGCTGCATGTGGCCCTCATCGCAAAATGAGTTTGACACCCCTGATCTATACTCAGTAATGATACTCTATTCAGATAATAACAGTGTAAGAAACAGGTCAAAACACTGATATCAACTTTGATAGCAATAGAGATTTGATTGCATTAGCAGCATAGGTACAGTTCTGTGCAGGACTACTAATTAGCAATGAGAAAAAGGTCACAAATAAGCATAACTGGGCGTCTTCTCTTTGTTTGATAATGATGTTTGTTTGCTAACAATACAATTGTAAAACAAGCCATTTAATAAAAATGTCTTTCATGCATTAGCTTACCTGACAGCGTTTGAATTTCATATGGCACTTTCCACCGTGCTTGTGCTCAGCTCATTGTTTGGCAAAGCTTAAGGCTCACTTGGTTACCATTCTGTGAATAACACGGGAGCTTTATGAGGATTATGCCAAAGCTTCATGGCTCAAATTGGTTTTAGGATGGAGAATGCAGGCGCAAAGTGTAGACCGCTGTCATTTCCATGAGCCTCCGTGAATGTCACATGCTGGCGAGTTTGGCACAAAGTGTGTGAGCGGTGACGACAAGTGAAAAGTGGCCACGGACGCAAATACCATCAGAAGAACGGTGACAGACGTGGCAAAAGGGCAAAATCTGACACACATTGGTTTCCACTGGGGAACAGAAACACACACACACACACACTGCTGTTACGGTTTGAAACACCAGTCGCTGAAGATATGACACTGTTGCTCTTAACTGCAGGCCTTTGCAGCTTGAAGTAATTTCTTACTGCTGACTTCCTACTTTCTCCCTACCTGCCAGTCATCCGAGGTTCTTTAAAAGCCGGCTTCTTGTCCTCGTCTTTCCTCCGGTCCCCCTCCCTACATCTGCTCTGAAGGGGTCACTGCCGTTAGAGGGAAAACACACCCAGAAGAGGGTTTTCAATTGGATTGTCAGAAGCTGGCTGTTTTAATAAATCTTTCGCCATAAAAGGGCACAGTGCCTTTTGTGAAGTGGCTTCACCCATGACGCTCAGCTTGGGCGCTCAACGGTGAACCTTGTCTGCCAGAACCAGCTTCCCCAAGATAAAAAGCGCCTGCCAAGTATTCACTGGATGAGAGAGACTTTACACTGAATAAATAAATGATGGAGTACAAATTAATGAATGATGAAATCAGGTTTAGATAATAGCACTCCAGCTATGAAGGAAACAAAATATGGATGTAATAGCCGGGTTAAAAAGAAGCATAACCAAAGGTGAATGTTTTTCCTCTAAATCTAACCTCTTATTTTGTAGAAGTTTCACAAAACATTTTAGTGGCTAATTAATTTAACTCAATTAATCATACAGATAATAAAAGAATGTAACTCGTGTAAAGCTGGTGTGGTAAAAATGTCCATTTGCAGATTAAATCATTTGGAGATGAATTCAAGCCTCTTCTAACCCTGGATGTCCTAGAAGCAGGACTGTTATTGAAACACCCTCTTTCGAAGGTTGCAGAGCACAGCATCCTCAGAAGAGGCAGCTTAGTACCGCTGTGATTAAAGTGGTGAAAGCATTGCTGTTCGTTACAAGTTCAATAACATACTGGTAACTAATTGGTAACTTTGTCAGTCAGTTGTGGCGCTTTCACTTTATCAAGACTTTTGATGAACACATTAAAACCTCGATGGACACTAAATGCTTTAGTGTCTTTTATATTAATCATATGACCTATTAAGAACTTATTAATGCAGTTTTAAGTCTCTAGCTTCTTTGCAACAGTTGAAAGAGAAACGGAAGCACCCTGGAAGCCTGAGCCTCTTCTGGACGAGTTGTAGAAACATTTGTATCATAAAGAAAAATATGTTTGTAAATCAGACTCATCAACAAGCCCACGTTCAACATCTCTGTGACCAATATCATCCATTTTTCCTACGTATCCAAAGCAACAGAGAACCATCTGTTCTCCAACACCCAGCAATCACAGACGTCAGTTATCACAATAAATGTCATCACAAAGTTTTTATTCATCTTAAATCATTTAAGATGAGGAATACAGGAATATGTTTCAGCTAAAGATGCAATGTAATTTTAATGTAATTGTCAGAATTTTGTGGCTTATGGTGTTTTGAAAATCAATAATTAAAATAAATTATTAGTAGTAGTAACATTAGTTGAATTAGTAATTTTAAATACTTGTTTAAAATCCTAAGACAGCCAAGCCATCACTTGTTTGTATGTGTGGTCAGAAGCACTTCTAAATTTGTTCATAAAGTCTAAATAAATGCAGATATGAAAATAAATCACTGATTTGTGCGCGAGACATTTGTACGCGTGATTTATGCACAGATTTGTGCGTATACATGGTTATTAAATGAGGCCAATAAGTCTAGAAGATGTAAACTGCTTCTGCTCATGTTAATATCAGTGAGAGAAGACATTTCATTAGGAACACATGATTCACCACGAGATGCTAATTCTTGCTAAACTTCAGGAACAGACGGGCAAATGTGCAGAGAGAAAGATGTGGCTGGGACGTTAAAGTCACCCACCAAAACCACACACAGGATTCAAAGAGCAGAAAAAGTTTAATCGTTTTTTTTACAGGAAACTACAGAGGAAGCCAGAGGTGCCCTGTGACAGTACAGTGATGGCCAGTGACAGGCACGTGCTTCACTTCCTGCAAGAGTCAGCGTTTTCCAGAGGGAAGCATTTCCAGGCATCGTAACACCAAACGATCACCAGGGAACAGAAAAAACTCCTCATGTGAACTGAACATGATCAAGAAATGCATCACTATGTTCAATCCAGTTCAGTTTCCTGCTAACAGTGTTATTGTGAAAGTCTACCGGAACAATTAACAATTCCCATCAAAGGGTTGAAGCTGTAGGGCAAAAATACCTGAGACTTCTCTGCAGCCAGAGGGAAGCCGCTCTTCTATTTATAGAGGTTAGAAATAACACAAGTGAATTCACCTTCAGGTGTAGAAAGGCACTGTGTCCCATCCAATGAGCTGAGTGCAGTTATATTGATTTATTCTGATTTTACATACCCTCCTAATAAGTCTTCAGTGTAAACAATGGCGGGAAAAATCACCATCCTTTTCTGATTACAGACCATATTCCACAGTTTAATCGAATCTAATGTTGGGCTTCAACACAATGAACCAGACAGCTGAAGTGCCAAGGTAAAACATGTTCCCATCATCTCTCCAGCACAAAGAGAAAAGCACCCAGAAGACACAGAAAGACTACAAAGGCTGCAGCAGAGGATATCCACCGCTGCACCGAGCAAACAAATGGAAAAGGCATGTCTGGCCATTATGAACGCTGGGAATGATTATAGCAAGCAAAACGCGCTTCAGTGCTGCTGTGGACCTGATTATTGTTTCAGGACTGATCGCACATTGTAAAACTGTCGTTTCAAGGACTTGAGCAAGAATGAGAATGATCTAATGTTGTGCACCCCGAGGTGGGGGCTATTCGGTTCACTGTGACACAGAGGAACCTCTGCAGGAACGGGCTTCAGCATCTCGGCCACATTAGCTACACTGTAGCAATCTGAGAGTGTTGGTGATGCTGCAACTAAATGTTTAGGCTTAATGAACCAACCGAGTGTATTACTTTGCACAAAAATTACACTCATACAAGTCACGTGCATCGTATTTTTTTTACACATAGTAAACTCATAAGTTCAATTTGAATTAGACTCTTGGCCTCAAGAAATCATGATGCAATGAGCCGCTCATTTATGCAGCCACAGCAACTCGCAGCCTGTCGAGTCCTAAATAATTTGACATGGGCAGTAGGAAGTAGGATTACTTTGTATCGGCATGTATTTTTCTTATCTTTATGGTGCAGTTTGGAGATAAGAAGTGATCATCCATGCTGGCACTGTGTACTCACGCTGCATGAGATGCATACAATTATGCAAATGCTGTGGAAAGTCATAAAGCCTCATTCAAGCCTGAGAATCCTCCCCCATCTCTCCTGTTCTCCACTCTCCAGGCAGCGGAGGAAACCCACAGTTTTGGATGGCAGCAAAGACAGTGCCTGTGCAGCGGGTGTGCATTTGTAATAAGAGACGTGCCGGGAAAGAAGGCAAGCTGGGAAAATATTTCAAAAGTAGGAACGGGGTGAAATGGAAGCTTTCCGACAGAGCCGCGGCTGCTCTGTCAACTGCGGTGAATCTGTGTTTTCATCAACATAGAGAGTGCCGGTCAAGCCTCTCAGCTGCTGATCACAGGTTGCTTCTGCCGTGGTCAAGTATCAACACAGTTAAGGGCCTTGCAGTGTGTTGCTGCTGCAATTACCCAAGTGGCGTGAACAAGTAGCTGACACACTTTCTCCCTGCTGAAGAAATTCCAGGTATGCAAAAACTTCACTAGACCACGTGATTGTGTTTCTATTTTATACTAAAACATGAGGCATGTGAGAATATTTAGCTGCCTCTCAGAGCAAAGGCTCCTATACCAAAACCAGATAAATATACATGAATAATTCATATTACAGCTGTGTGAGTTACATCATAGCCACTGTCAATGATAATCAGATCACACTGATAAGATAATTTGTATGGTTCCCACAACACAAGGGCAAAGAGGATAATCATACTTTTAGATGAGCGGAGACAATACGTAATATAATGAGCGTGATGTGGAAACCCTTCAATACAGTGCTGCTCTTTGCCCGGCATCAAGACTCTGAGAACGGATAAGATAATTATCAGACTGCTTTGGCGTGTTCTACATTAGCTGTGCAGAGTGATTATAGGAACCAACTGAATTACGAGACTGATTTCTGAACCATTACAGAGCGGCTATCACAGGCTGATGGTAATAAGGAAGCCAGACTTCGGATGATAGAGGGGAGTTATTGGGGGGGTGGGGCAGAATGCAGGAAATCTGATTCAGGAACTGATATGACTTGATTTGCGGTTGTTTAGCATGCACACTGGGCATCAACCGATGCATCATTTGTTTTGTGCAGAAACATCAACTCACAGATTTTTGTTCTTTTTTTAAACTGTTGAAGCTGACGAGTATGACGTTTGCTCTCAGCCTTGTTTGTGCCCTCGACACATTTTTACAACAGATCTTTAACAAACACTAGAGCAGTGCTGCTCGAATCGTGGGGCGCTACTGGAGAATAAAGTGTAATTGCACATCCACTACAGTAGGTGGCGGTGGCGCGCTCATTGTCAGAGTTTGCGCAGTAATAGCTCTATGGCAGTCATCTCAAACTCCTGGCCTGCGAACCGGCCACGCCCCCTACTTAAAAATATAGTACAATTTATGACAGAAAAAAATTGAGAAGCACTGCACTAGTGCAACATAAGACTCAAACTAAACTTGAGTCTGGGTCTGCTGAGGTTCTGGTTTTGGTGCTGACCAAACTGGGAGGAGTGTTGGGTTCCATGTAGAGTGGATACCACAAAGGTTCACTTGTCTATGGTGATCTGACAGTTTAAAATCACACCAGAGGCGAAGTTTACTCAACCTAAGCTCATACTAACCCCATCATGTTAAACCGACTTATCAACTATCACCTGATAAACCCAGTGGATAAACCGGGTATTCCAAACGTACATTAAATGAACAGTAGCCACTCACACATGGGCCCACTCACACTTTCACACTCTCACAGCCTTAAAGGCCTGACCGCTAACAGTCACACAGAAACTTACACTTCAGCTGCTCCCCGGTTCCGAACCGGCTCCCCGCTCTCGGCTCCTACTGACGACAGTCCGCCGTTTTCAGTCTTTAGCAGCGCAACTTCCGCCCATGGAGGAATCCAAAAAGATGGCGCCGAGTGATCCGTGTTAGCCGCTGAAGCTTCGCTGGGAAGCACCATGTTTTGGCCCAACGTTCACTAACTAGTAGCTACGACTCAGTTCTGTTTGTCTGCCTCTCGCCGTGTTGTAGCCCCTTCAGAGCCAACATGGCTGCTCTTTTTCCTGTTTGCTGTTTTCTCTCCTGTCACGTCACCTCCCAACAACAGGTGCGCCGACGGGCCCCCTTCACTGACCACTCAAAAAAAACGAACTCGGAGACTTGCCTGTTACCTTCCTGTTGCTTCATATGAAACCATCACATTCTGTTTCCACACTGTTATTCTGATGATATTATTGTCTTTCTGTGTGAAGTAATACACTTTACATCCACTTTACATTAACGTGTACATGTTCTTAATCACACTATGTTACCGTTGCTTTTGTGGCCGAAGGATTTATGCCTATTGAATCCCCATATGAACATCAGGGCTACTAGGCCTTTTCCGGCTCAGCAGATTTATGTTTTGATGTTACAGATGTCACTGATCAAGCAGGCTCGTTTTCATGTCAATATAATTAATCTTTTGTAGAAAATAGCAGCTGCGACTCAGAACTGGATTTTGTTTCTTCTAATTAAAGCCTGGAAAAAAAGCCTTTTAATTGAATATGAAATCTCCTTGATTTTTTTTTATTCTGATATCAAATCTGCAGAACTTTGGTATCATCTTTGATCCGTATGTGACTCTTGGCCATCACGTTGTCCAGTTTTATTTCCTTCCAACAATAATGCAATGTATTTGTTCTTAGAGATGGACAAAGGTTACCCAGTTTATGCTTCATGAGACCTGATTGATGAATAATCATGAATCATATATATATATATATATTAAAAAAAACGTCCAGAAGACAAATCAATTAATTTTCTGGGTACATCACACACACAAGCTGCAATGAGTCTGTGTTGTGTCTCCAGCTCTCTGTTAAGTCATAACTGATTATTGCCTCCACTGAGTTGTTGTAGTTATTATAGTTGTTTTAAATGCAGCTGTTGGGCTCCTACAATAATCCGTCTGTCTCACCTCTCCTGTTCTTGCATCTGGTGTTCATTTCATTTCCTTGCAGTTCTTATTTTCTTTTTTAAATGCAGAACACTGATGGTGTTTTTTACAGTTTGTAAATTTGCACGAGCTCTCAAAGCCGCCGCAGGATTCAGGTTAAACAAGGGTCAAATCGTACCTGGTACTGTGCACTGAGACAATTAGGCTTAAAATACCTGAACATAAAGCACAAGAAATGAGCACATCTGCACGGTAATAATGATCAAACGGGACGTGATTTGTTTCAAGGACGATATCTCTTTGGTGTATTTGTTTGCTTCTGCTGCTGCCCCCCCCCCCCCCCCCCCCATCTCTGCATGGCTTGTTCTTTTCTGTGGCT
>VOQJ01014074.1:84975-96089 GCA_015052665.1 Apistogramma diplotaenia | reverse complement strand
TCCTCAATACCCCTAAAAAAGGCTTTTCCCCCCCCCCCCGCGCCCCCCCCCCCCCCAAAGGGAGACACCCATGCTGCTTTATCCTGACACGCTGGTGGTTTCAGTTTTAGGTTAATAGTTTGTGTGTGTGCTGCTTCTTGTTTACGTTCTTTGTTCACTGTCCTAAATAGCAGCTACTTGTAATAAAGCAGGCAGGGGGCATCCTTGGAAAGTGTTTCCATGCTGTCTGTAGAGGTGTAGGGGGGTTATCGAGCCCAGTTCCCCTTTTTGCATACTTTTCTGAAGGTGTTTTTTATGCAAAGTCTGCATAGCATGTTATGCTGTATGTGATTCTACCAGTGGATCCTATTAATACCTGTGAAGTGACTCCTCTGACCTTCTGAATTCTCCCTTCATGCAGTCTTTGTACATTGGGTCACAAAGTATCTATTTTGGGAGTGGAACCTCTTTGCATATTTACAGCAGTTGTCGTCAGCTTACATCTAGTGCAGCTGCTAAAAATTACCTTCGTTATCACTTAATTTTGCCATCATTTGTTTCTAAAGAGTTAAAATATCAAAACAGCCTAAAATAATGGTTCAATTCTATTATTCCATTATATTAAAAAATATTTATCAAGCAAATAACAGATTGAAACAATTAAATAGAACTTGTTAACACATAATAACTAAATAAATTGTAACATTTGTTTGGCCTCCTTTGATCTTTAAACAACTCCCATTCTTGCTGCCATTGTTTTTATGTATTTTCCACAGTGTGTTTTGTTACTGAGTTACAAATAGTTCCTAAATGTTTCCAGAGACTTCCTTTTCTTGCTTAAATAGTCTCTGCATGTTGGTTTGTGAACCCGCAACCAGTCATCCAGCATCCAATCACTCTGCAGTTTTTCTGCGGCTATAAACACAGTGATGTTGACCAAACAGTTCAAACTTGGGCTCCATACAGTCACTTACACTTCAGTATTTGTGCTGCCTGGCAAATCTGAGGCATTTCTGGATGTTTGCAGGCTTCATTAATGATTTCTTAGGAGCCAGTTTTCACTTTAAGACTCGTTTGGTCAGTTACTGTATCTGTTTATGGCCATTCTGAATACCTTCTCAGACTATGATCTAGAAGCATAAAGATCAGGTCCTTCTTTCTCTAGTCCTTAAAATCTTGAGTCGCCTGACATCAGTCATGAACCCGCAGTTCTTCAGATGCTGTTCTGGGTTCTTTTGTTACCTCCTTAATAATTTGAGTAATTTTGGTAGGCCAGCCACTGCAGGTTTACTCCATTGGTGAATAATGGCTTCCCAAAGCCTTAGAAATGGCTTCATAAGCCTTTTCAGAATGAAAGATGTCACTGACTTTATGACTGACTCATGTGTTGCTTTTTGAGACCTTTGAGCCTTCTTCACTTTGTCTGACAAGTTTTATTTAAATTATTTCTTGAATCAGCAGGTCGGGCAGTATTCAAACCTGGGTGTGGTTAGAGAAACTGAACTTCACAGTTCAACAAAGGGGGTAATTACTTTTCCACACAGAGCCAGGCTGGTTTGGACTCTTTTTTTCCCTAAATAAGTAAAATCATTTAGAAACTGCATTTTGTATTTACTCGGGTTATCTTTGTCTAACATAAATATTAGTTTGATGATGTAAATGTGACCACTGTGCAAAGAAATAAAGAAACAGGAACTCAGGAAGGTAAGAGCAGTTTGAAACAAACGGGTGAATATATGTGACACATTTTTGCTGCATTGCTCACACAGGTGGAAGGAATAAATGCCACATGCTCAAGTTGAAATCGGCTAAAAGGCACAAATCATTTCCCAAATGCTTTTGTATCTGTACTTACTCGACTTGAAGAGCGGCCACAGATAAGCTGTGATTGATCTGTGATGAGGGTGACGTGGCCTCAGTACTTAATGCCAAGTGCAGCACTTTTTCATGAAGGTCATTTTGTTTGTGAAATTATCTTGTACGCCTTGGGTTAAATATAACAATGTGGCTCTTCTTTGTCAGGATGCTTCATTAAGATATAACAAGGGCTCCCTTTTTTTCCTCTTTTCTTTTCGTTTCTTTTTTCCCTCCATCAGCATGGACAAATCCCTTTTTCTGCCTGAGGTAATCAGCGGCATCCACTGTGATTGCATTTTAATTAAAAGGCACCATTTTAATCATCTCTGGCACAGTGTTGGAGAAAGGCGTTATGCTGTTATCAATTCTATGTCCCTGCCTATCTCACATATACACACGCACACACACACACACACACACTGTCTGACTAACTATGCTCGACTGGACGCCTTATTAGTGGAAAGTCATAATTAATATTGAGAGCCGACAAGGCTTCCCAGAGAACCCCATGAATTAAGCAGGGAAGTGATGAGGAGGTAAAGTTGAATAGACTGACACTAATTGCAGAGTACAGAGATGTGGATGGTCAAGAGGGATTGACTCTTCCTGCACTAAGTGACTGCTTTATAAGTTTGGTATAAATTATTTTTTCATTTACCTCCAAGCTAAATGTAAAAGTCTTGGTAAATTAGGCAGTGTTAAGGGGAAATTAAGGCTGGCAGGTGAATATTGTTTGTATGGTGTAGAAAATACAAATAAAATATATATTTTTTGTCAAGCCTGAGGTGACATCTTAAAATAGTTTCATTTGTGAAAAAAAGTAAAAAGAAAAAACTCAGTATTGTCAGGTTACTGACAGGAAGGGATGCCTAATGATTATGAAAGGCAACAAATCCTCTCAGTTTAGGAACTTTAACTAATTAATTAAGCTTGAAATGAGAGTCTAATTGTTAATCAATTATCCATTTTTTTTGTTGATTAACTAACTAAGGAATTAATTGATTTCGATTCATCATCCGAAAGTCAAATGACTCAATCAAAGGTTTTATCCCCCCCCCCCACACCCACACACACATAAATTTTAATTCAAATGACAACAATGTTGCCAATAACAATTTGTAATAAAACAGAAAAAACAGGAAAAGAAAAAAAGATTGATACATATATCAATTGATTCAATTAATTTTAACTCAGTTCAACATGTTCAATTACCAGCTACACATCACATGCACACATTGATAAATGCAGGGCAGCCAGATAGGCTGAGTGTTTCTGACACGTCGTTTAGCTCACTGGACTTTGGGAACACAGATCTGAGTGGGTTGACGTCAGTGGTTCTTACCTCACTGAATAATTTTAAGAGGAAAAGCAGCTCTGTTTCAGCCTCGCCTGTCAAACTGTGTTTTATAATTGCTTTTTCTGTCTTCTGTTGCTGGTTTATGGTTGCTGAAGTTATAATTGCTTATGTAAAGAGATATTCCACCAATCCATAATCTCGCTAGTGTTTCAGATAGGTTTTCCTTACATTGTGTCATCATTTGGGTAACTCTGATTGGTGCACTGTTGTTCTGAGACTGGTTGGGGTGTGTTTGAGTGGAGGCAGTTAGTCTCAGCACTATCTGACATAAGGGTCTTGGGGGATGGAGCTCTCTTAAATGTTAATTATCAGTGGGTATCTGCTTAATGCTGCTTGACAGGCATTACTGGAGTTTTTCTGTGTACATATAACATTTATCTGTAGAACATTGCATGCAGAAATTCTACTGGGCATTTATCTTAATGGGTATTTCTAAACTAATCTCTATCAACATAAATCTGTTTCATACGTAATTAAACATCAGATGTATTATATCAGTAAGCAGAATATGTTTGCAAAGGACAAGATTTGTAATCCGAGTAGCACTGAGTGCCTGCACGAAGAGCTCACTGGCCAGTGATCCTCCAAACTGTCGGCTCCTGTCTGACAGTGATTTAGATCTTTATTAGCCTCTTTAAATGTATCTACTGTATATTCATAGTAAAATAATGATTGGGAAGTGAAGGGCTGGATATGAGCAGGCCCCAGAGGCACCATAAGTGCTCAGAAGATAGTTGATGGGTTCCTAGATGAAATTTAACCTGTATTTTCTGGCTGTTTTTTGTCATCACAAGTACATCCCTGTTATATTAAGGCTGGTAACACTGTAAGAAGTAGTCTCACCCCTCTGGATGAATCACTCATATGGATTTATGTTTCTGGTCTCCAGTCTGTATGATTCACTCCTCTGTTTTTGAATCAAGAGCATACAGGAGGCTTATTACCAACTCCTGATGGTCTGTGGCATTTTCTATCTAAAACCTTCTGAAATTAGATTGAAAAACCCTGCACTGAAGTCCAGGTTTTAAACCAAGAGCAGAACTTCAGAGTTATGGTAATGGATACTTGTAAATTGCAAATGTAACTGAAAAACACCCTTCCAAAAATGTATTGGCGCATAGACCGGCTTCCTTTAGCCTATAATGTATCCATTAAAATGGGAGTATATGCTTTTTATGATGCAAAATAATATTCAGGTACAATGAGTTGGAAAATCAATTCATGGTCTTGGCTTTGGAGCAGCAGGTTCCTTCTCAGAATATTCTGCCTTTTAGTTTAGTTCCAGAGAGCTGAGCGACCTTACAGCTCTGTGTTGATGCCCCACTCTACATCATTAAATAGCAATTTTGCTGACATATTGAAGCCATTACCTTGAAAAAAAAAAAGAAGTAATTTCATAAAATATGCCCTCAACTCCTAAACAAAATGGCAGCGCGTTGTGCCTGTAAGTTCTAGTTCCCACACAGATTAGCCTTTAATAATGCAACAGAATAATGACGCGAACGTCCAAGTGGGAGAGAAGAAACTTGAAGAAACTTTGAATAAGTAAGTTCCTCTCTCATCCGTACCTTTCCTTATAATCTGCCCTTTCTGTGCCAATTGATTACCCGACATCCCGCGACTATCTCTTCTCATTATTAAAGAAGCCTGACAGACGCTTCTCCTCCTACTCAGCCTGTTCTTCATTCACGGTCACAAGCTGCTCATTGCTGTCCATCGAGGCCACCGGGCCAAGAGAGTGCATCCAATTCCGTCACTTGGCGTGATGAGCAAGGGAGGGGAAATAACAAAGATAAAAGACTTGAGGAAAGAGGTTCCGAGGCTCGGCCTAGTTGTTTGCAGATTGTGCCAGTGTGTTGCCAGCGCTGCAAACGCCATTAAGTCGGCGGTATGTCAAGAGCTCACTGAACAAGCCTAAATCCTCTGCTCTGTGTAGTTTATTTTGATCCTGAATGTGTGAGCACGTCCAGACGAGTACAAGACAGAATATTACACTTCAGGAGGAGGTTTGTTTTTTTTTTACCCCACAGACTTTTTTTTTTCACACCTCAGTCTTTTCCTGGAAATGTGTAAATGTAGAGGATCACCTGTGCAGATCGGCGAGCAGAACAATCAGTCCTCTGTTCGCTGCAACTCCCACATGTGAGATATGAACACAGGGAACAGCTACTCATGATGCTTCTGCCATCTGTTCATTTATTAGACTGGAACACCCATTCTTAGTCCAAGCGTTAAAGTTCATTAATATTCATGCAACATTCATAAATGGAAGCGCTGCCCATGGAGTTGGGGTATCAGTGTCAGAGACGGGATAGAGGAAGTTGCACTAATTGATGATTGATGGCTCTGCCATTAGCAGTAGAGCCTACAGCTAGACTTAATCTAGTCCTGAGCTGCACTTTTATAGAGCTGCCACATATTTAGAAATTGCGACATTTGACTAATTTTGTGCTACATTTTCGTAGCTTTTTTCTGCTGCAAAGATAACACTTTAACAAGTTTTCATTTTTTCTTTCCTCTCTGTTATACCATCTCTCACCTCCAGGTTGCCTGTTTGAAGATGAGCTCTGTGCACCGTACGAGTTCTGCGTCAACGGTGAGTCCGCCTTCTGTAATCCACGTGTCTGCAAACACCCGGCAACTGGTACTGAAACTGTGAATAAATGTGATGAATGTTTGTGTTTTTCTCCAAAATCATGGCTCCGGATATGCCTGATTTAACTGCATTTTAGGAGCTCCATATAAAAATATAATTGTGATACAATATTATTGTACATGTTTGTATTGCAAATTTGGTGTGTTTGCAAAAGTGTTTGACCCCAATTCCTCATACTATTACCTGTAGCTTTCTCTGGTGCACAATATTTTAACAAATGCTGTCAGCTGTTTATAATACTCTCAGTAGGACGGTGGTATATTTGCACCAGTTAACCACAACAATAAAACCTAAAACT
The DNA here is from genome assembly GCA_015052665.1 of Apistogramma diplotaenia. Lineage (NCBI taxonomy): Eukaryota > Metazoa > Chordata > Actinopteri > Cichliformes > Cichlidae > Apistogramma > Apistogramma diplotaenia. The sequence goes on along the minus strand of VOQJ01014074.1, from coordinate 89,942 downwards.
GTGTAGTTTCCCCAACATAAGCTGAGACAGATTTGGCATGGACACTGGCTGTCTTTGGGGTGTCCTGTGGGACTGGGCACTGTGACATTGTCCCGATGAGCAAGCCTCCATGGATCAGGCTTATGGTTGGAGGGCACAGCAGGACTCGGATGCTCGACTGGATTGGGACATTTGAGGATTGGAGGCTCGATTAAGGCCTTACACTCTTTACCACGTTCCTCAAGCTGCCTTTCCAAGAAGGTCAAGTCACCTGCTCACATGGGCAGCGGCACTCTGCAGCAGTGTTTACGTTTTTGATATCAGACACAGTAACATTCACACGTTGTTCACCCCACCTGTCAGCAGTTTTAATGTTGTTGCTTATTATGAAATTTGAATAATGTAACTTCTTGGAGTCACGGTTATGAGAACTACATTTCAGTTTGGCTTTCATCAAAGGGGGTCTTAAAAAAGTTTCAGCATCCCTGAACCTGCAGGTCTCGCTCAAGGAGTTCTTCAGCTTAGTTTAGACATACAGTATGAGTCATGTTCTAGAAAAGCTGTAAGACCAATGGGAGCCTGCCTGCAGCAGTAATACCACGCAATATAAACACACAGTAGTTGTCCAGTCTCATTCATCTTATGATTGATACCAGCGTCAAGTTTTCCCCCCTTTGTATTCCAAGGTTTCCCCAAACCACACATGATCTCGACCTCATTTACAAACCCTCTTGTCCTGGAGAGCGGGCCTGTCTGTCTCAGTGGTTGCCACGACAACGTGTCACCTGATGAATAGAGGGGAAATGTCATAGCTTCTCACAGTGTGGCATTCAGATGGATCACACAGCGGGCTGCGATTTTAAAGGGGATTGATAGCGTGTCGATATCGAGGATCGTCTCCGCTGCGAGCCGTCGGGAAAGGTTAATGTATTCAACACAGCAGCAGCAGGAAATCAGGGAACGGTCGTACGTGTATGAAGCGGTTTCATGTCCGCGTGTTTGTTTTTGTCCTTGCAGGCATAATGATTAAATGCCTACGCTTCAAGGCTGTTTGTTTGTCTGCTCACTTCAATTACTTTCTGCAGACTCATCCTGAAACCTGTATCACAAACAAGATGAAGGCAGCGAGAGGAAGAAGAGGACTTTCTCAGACAGTAGAAACATGAACTATAGTCAGTAGAACACAAGCATCAGACTTATTAATATGTTAGTAAGAGGGAGACAATGAGAATGACCTGAGTTAACATTAGATCTTGAACTTTGTATATGTCCTCAGATTTTTTTTTAAGCATGATTACTAAGCCACACTACATCAGAGATAATTCATACATGATCTGATTACATTTTGAAAAAAAAAACCTTTCTGCATAATTTTGCATACTCTTGAAGGAACACTGATTTGAAAGTGATGCCAAAACTCCTTCACACTTTGAGCTACCAAGTACAAAATGATACCAAATAATTTAGCATGGAAAACAAACGACTTGCAAGTCAATGAACTTACAGTTGGGAAAGAAGCTGATGAGCACAGTGTCGTAAGAGATATACTATACATGCTGTATAATCACAGCAAACAATCTGACCACCTGTGGTACTGTTAACCACACAGGTAGTATTTTATCATGGTAAAGGTAAATGGACTGGTACCTATATAGTTCTTTTCTACTTTATTTGAGTACTCAATTGGCTTTGATGGTTTCCGTATTGATTATGAAGCTGATTATTTTCAGGATTGATCCTTTACTGATTCCAAGTAATTTTCCAGCCCAGTGTGTCATCCACTGGATGGCTTTATCCTACTGCATCTAAACTCTTGTGCATTCGTTTCCTGTTTCTGCTCCATCACACTGTTAGCTTCAAGGCCATGAAGACCTGAAATATTTACGACTTTAGCAGTGCTAGTTGGCGGATTTTGTTGACTTTGCACTGAACCAAACAAAGCTAGATAAATGTATTTCTAAAAATGATGAACCACTGCTCTGAGATGTGTTTTCAAAAAAGCAAAGGGACTATCTAGCACTGAGAGACAATGAGCAGACTCTGGAATTGCTGCAAGTTAGAGCAAATTGGGAGACCTCCTCCCTTATTTCCATATTAACCTAGTTTCAGAGGAAATAGGGAAAAAGAAGAGAGTACAGAAGAGAAATATATTTTAAAAAAAGACTTTAATTACACAGGCTGCATTGGTACAAGGGAGCATAATAGAAGGAAACTGCTGACACCTTCACATAAAAATACCCAGAGGCAGACAGGAGTGTCTTAGTTGGTGTGGAAACATTAGAATATGAAGACTCATGAAGAATGTGATGTGGATGATCATTTCTTTGGAGATTTGTCTGTCAGCCACAGCACAGCTTGTGAGTGTCTGTGTCTGTGTGTATGTGTGTGAGAGTGTGTGTGTGTGTGGCATCATGGCAAAATGTGATCCTCGAGGCGCCAACTGTAGCAGAAACATCTAAATATGGTTGTAATACTTTGACAGGTGTTTACATGTTTGTTTGCATTAATGTGTACAGATTTGTGGCAAATAGAATAAAAGTTAGCAGATGTGTGAGTTCAAAAGGAAGACCAAATTCAGCCCGCAAGTATCGAGTACCCCTGAGTACTCATGGGTTGGTAGCTGGTGTAATCCCCATGCAAGATTGGCCTCTAGTTGTAGTTTAATTTGAACTTTTATATATTTATTTTTATTTTACTGCGCTCAAACTATCCATCTTCAACTGAAATGTAATTACTGGGCTGTGCTTGCTCACTGTGGGAAAATACATACATGCAAAAAAGGCCAATGTTAGATTAATGTTGCACCTAATATGCAAGTAATGAAACATTATTTAGTTGCCTCATCTGCACATTCAGTCTAGCTCTGTCACTCTCCACTGGACTCCTGATGAGGAGCATCCACTGCACAGACACATGATATGTGGGAGTAACTAGGTCTGCCACATCAACTCTTCCTCAGGTCCCTGAAGGAGTAACCTGGTTTATTCTGGGATGGGCCAACCCTTCTTCACCCAGACTGTTGCCATGCAGGGTGGCTGAGGGTTGCATCATTTTCTGTATGACTGATTATCATTTACAGTGTTTATAAAAAAACATTTTGTTGAAGTTGTTTTTTTGCATTTACAAGCATTTAAAAATTAGCTGTGGTGTATCGACCCCAAAGTATTCACCTCTTAAGACATAAAACACAGCTGCAAATAATTCTCTGAACGTTTTAGCTACACTTATTAGCATGTGGAGCTTTGCAGTGATAATATTTTAGAATTTAACATAAAAAATCATAGTATATTTGATGCAAATTGTCAGGTCTGTAAATAAAGGAACCTTGTTCATCACCTAAAATAACTGCTTCCTTTCAAATCTCATCAGCTGTACCTAGCTAGAATAGGCTAGCTAATATATGAATAATCCAAATTAGGTATTTTAAAATATATTACAGTAGAAGAGTGTTCCATATGCATATAATGGCTATTTTTTATGTACAATATAATAAAAAAAATTGTATCAGCATCCTTACCAGCTAATCTTTTAGTACAATCTTTGGATCCACTGAACCTTTGTTTTCTTTTACATGAAAAAGCAACTTATTGGTTATATTTAGGTGGTTCAATTATCATTTTTTAATGTTGGCAATCTCTCTGCATTTATAAGTTAGATGACAATTATTTGCAAATATTTGGCAGGAGCGATTGCAGTCAGGCAGTTTGGAGACAGGTTGCCTCCCACCAGGCAACCTGTGCAACTCCCTTGAAATTGATTGAATTCCAGTGATTGCTTTGGTATGTGGAAAAATCAGAAACCCGTATAACTAGTTAATCATGGCTTCTCAGTTGAGTAGTTTAGCTAAAAGTCAATTGATTGTACTGTAAATAACCTTGTATCTGTAGAGTAATGTGGCGTAAAGAACAGTCCAATCAGCTCAGTGAAAAGTTAAAAGGTTAGCTCATCGATCAATCAGATGAATCATTCAGAAACAGAGGGAAAACCTCTTTCTCCAGGTCAGTTGGACGGTTGGTGTCTTTTCCTCCCTTGGTGCAGAAGATGACACCAATACAAGCCACTGCTGGAGACAACAAAACACGAACACCATGAATAACCCCTAGCTGATTAAAAAAAGTAAACTGTTAAACCAACCTGCCTCAGTATGTAGATCATTTAATATCCTCTAAATACCATTTGACTACCTGCCGTCATGTCTAATTTTGAATGCAGTGCTTCAAATCTTTACCCTCATCTTCAGGGAATACTTTTCTAGGCGTTGTTCTAAAAGCATATGTGATTACCCCGGAAATGCATTTTAATTTGATGCAGCTCTCCAAAGTCTGTGGCTTATTGCTATCATAAGCTAAGCTAAAGTACAGCAGATAAGTGCTACATGTTTCCCTCGGGCCGCCCTATTAAACACTTAACCAACAGTGTGGTATCGATCGGTGGTTATCTTTCCTCCACTTGGGCCAATATTGTCTGAAACATCCACACCGTATTTCAGATTTAAGCCATTTAGGTGATGCTTCTATTGATCAACGACAAGTGCAACTGCAGCATAAACACTTTAAGTAACCACTGCAAAATCCATCATATCAAAAAAAAAAAAAATGCATGGGCAGAGAAAGAGCACCAGGGCTGAGGTGGCAAATCCAGGTATGAAGTGCTGAGTAAAGTAACAGTTCAGTATTAAAAGATGCTACATGGGGTTTAACAAAAGACATGAGCTCTTTAGGGGACGGAAAATGTAATAATAGAGCTGATTTATACTCCACAGTCACATTCAACAGGCAGCATGTTTTGATCTGAGAGTCTGGTTTATCTTTATTCATTTCTGTATTTCCATGGGCATTGCAGTGCATGCATAAATATAATTATCATTTCAAAGCCACGACTGTCACATAAGAAGCCCGGAATAACCTGTAAACACTTCATTAATCATATCCTGATCGTTTTAGCTTTTTTTTTTTTTTGTTCCCATATCTTTCCTTATTAGCAGGGCA
>VOQJ01014074.1:64802-75797 GCA_015052665.1 Apistogramma diplotaenia | reverse complement strand
CTCTCCATTTTTTTTTATTTTGTGCCCCCCCCCCCCCCCCCCCACTCGCTCTCCCTCTGTCACACAGAAAACAGACAGGAGGCCAACAGAAATATCTTGCTTGTTTGAAAGCTGTTGCACTAATGGCAAGGCGTTAATTAACTGAGGCATTTGCCTGAGACGGGATGCTATCCTTAACAGGCAAAAAGCGGCAGCACTTGATGATGGAACCTGCTCTTTCTCTGGACTTACAGATGAATTTGCATGACATTTAGCTCCTCAGTGCCAGGATAATCAGTGGAGAGGTTGATTGAGAGGAACCCAACCGTAAAGGCCCCACCACTTTTCTTCATGACTTTTTTCCTTTTACAAAATGGCTCATTGTGATTCTGTAATTTGCGCCGACACACCTTTTTCCTCAAGTGGGCCCGTCGCAGACAGACAAAACATTGGTAGGTATGGAAATTAATGCATCTCCCAAGAGACAGAGGGGATAGAGGTGTCACAGTCAATGAAGCCAGCCTCATCCCCGCTGCAACGGCATCGCTCGTTTGCGCTGAACCAGCTACAGTAAACCGCAGGTGCCATATGGATCCTTTAGGGGCGAAGCCAAGCCCGATTCTTCCATCGCCCGCTGATGATGGCATAAATGATGATCACCTCTGTAATATATAGCAAGTATACACCATACTGGGTAAGCCACGGGTAGTTAACTGTCATTGTTGTACGGATGGATGGCTGAGCTGCGTTCCAGAACAGTGACAACATACGCTGCTTTGTGCTCCATTCAGTGCTGCCAAGAATGACTAGAGGCATCTGTAGCTACTCTGCATTGCTCAGATCCTCATCTGGTGCTTATGAATATCTATGAGAATATCCAGCATCTATGGGTGAGAAACCCGGCTAATGAAGACATTCTGCAGTGTTGAAACGCTCATTCCTTCACATATTTCTACTTCACAGTCTGTTTCCTTATTAAACATAAAAGCAGCATAATTTTTTTTTTTTAGGTAGCCACCTCTTTAGAGTCTGCTAAAAAGTTAAGTGTGAGGTAGCAATTAATTGTTTCTCATTATGAAAGACTCTTATTCTTGAATCGTAGTGTCATCTGTGAACATCTTAGCTCTTTTTTTTAAAGTGTAATATCTTTGGTGTTTCTGTGCTCTTTGCCAGTGGAATCCTGTGTCTTTTGGCTCACTGGGAATGGGGCCATGTTTTGGGTATCTTTTTTTGCTTGGGTAGCTCCATCTGGTCCTGGCACCACTGTGCTTTGCCCCTGCCCAGGAGTTCTGCATCCCAACTATGTGTTGGCAATTAGCAGGGATGTTGGCACGGCGTCAGGCCACTGTGTGACATTCTCCCCGGGCTTGTTGATGGGCTGTTGTGTGTGTGTGTGTGTGTGTACATGTCTGTGTAGACATGTGTTTGTACATTTGTGCATGTGCAGTCGTGTCTTCCGTTTAGCTTGTCATAATTTTGGACTTCCTCTACTCTTTCATCCTTCATACTTGCTGTTTTGTTCTGTTGTGTTTACTCTGCAGTGCTGAGAGAACTACAGCATTACAGCTCCCCTGGAGTCTCATATTGAACAGTTATCATGCTAAACAGCAGCACGGTGTTGCAACAATATTTAAAGTCTTGCATAGGAGGAATTGTGACTTCGCTGCTCGAATTTATTTATTTATTTTGATAATTCTATTTAAATGAGCAGGCTGACAGAGGAACCACACTATTTTTTTTTTAAAGAAAGACTTCAAAGATGCAGCTTATGCAAACACATACTGTACCATCTAAATTGCTTTCTCTTTCAACAACATTTTACATATAGTAAATTTTATAGCCCTCTATTCTTTAGAGGTTTTGTCTGGACTTGTTGTGGCAAGTAATTACTTATATAGCTAATTTTAACAAGGAGACTGAGCATATACTGTAGTCTCTAATAGCAGCTTTGTTTTGGAGTGGCTATGGCTCAGGTGAGGAGCAGGTTATCTACCAATCAGAAGGTCTGTGGCTCTATCTTGGGCTTCTCCAGTCCACATGATGAAGAGTCCTTGGGCAACATCCTGAACCTCAAGTTGCCCCCAGTGTATCCATCAAAGTGCATGTCTGTGATTGGGCGGATGAGACATTTAGTAGGAAGAGCTCTGAGTGCTCAGCTTGAGTAGAAAGGTGCTATTTAAGTACCAGTCCATTTATCTTTGGATGCCCAGAAAGTACTAAAGCTACCCTAGACTCTGGGAAAGAAATTACTTGCAGTAGTATTTTATATAATACATAGTTGTAGTTGTAGCTTGCAGGTGAAAAACACTTAAAGGGAGATTCATTCTGGCCTTCAAGGTTGATTTTCCTACTTATTTCTTTAATAATTGCAGTCAATTTAGGTTTTGAGTTTTGCTTTCTATAGCATTAATATGATATTTAGTTTCAGATTTTTGCTATAAAGAAAGGAGTACTAAAGTCAAAAGACTGTTATTTCCGTCCGGAGTAATTCATGTTTGGACTCGGTTCTCTGTTCTTGGATCTCCTCGCTCTTTTATGTGTAGGACAGAGCGGCAACACGACCCACAACAGGCAGAGCAGACATGAGCATCCACAGCAGGCAACTACACTGATTATATCAGGCAGGCGCTAGGGTGTAGGTGGGTTTCCAAGCAGCTTGCAGATGGTTGGGAACAGTGAGCAAGCTAAGGCAGACTTTATGAGATTAATACATGAAGGGTGTCAACTGATCTGCTGGGACTCCAGAGTTTGTTAGTTAACAGAGCAGTTTTTGACTTTTGCAGATATGGATAAACATTTTTCTATGTTTAATCAAAAGCTGCCTAAAAGATTATCCCTAGTTAGAGCAGTAATCTGTTACATCTTTTTGCTACCAAATGTGCAAATCAAGCTGGCAAAATGAATATTGAATTTTAATGTTACTACTTCTTTTTTTCCAGGTTTGACGTGGCAGGATGACATCACTCAGGAGGCCATTGTTAGCGAGCTCTCCAAATTGAGGAACAACCCCCTAGTTCGTCAGACCACACCTCCAAGCCCCCTGACTGTCTACAGCAAATCAAGAGACAAAAAACTGTGGCCTGCACATGATGGGTTGACTAGAAACATCCAGCAGTACCTGACTGGGCTGGGCTTCCTGCCACAGGCTGAAGTAGGTGGACAACCAGGAGTCCAACGAGAGGGAGCAAGTGTTCAGGTGGGACTTCAGCACTGAGTAAATGTGTAGGATCAACAGCAACAAACACAAAAAAATCAAAAATAGGAGTGAAAGAAGGTTTGTGGTATGATAATGATAGTTAATTACTGTATAGCATTCTGGGGAACCTTTACATGGTCTGAAAGGCATTTAAGAAACAATGAGGGTCTAAATTATTAAATGATTGAGAATGAAGGATGTAGAGTCTGTTTAGGATGTCTAACAGATTTTAATATCTCACGCATGTCCCTCAACTTTCACTTATAGGTCCAACATTAAGTAAACCTACGTAAGCATAAAGCATCACATTTTGTTTTGGACTAAATTATAGAAGGGCCTCTTCCTCTTTCTTTTGAATCTTTGTCAAAAGAAAGAGGAAGAGGGGGTCACCCTGTTGTCTTTACTTTGCCTTTATCTCTTGCTTTCTGTCTTTGCTTCCTCTCCCACTGAGCAGGGAACCTTTTTATACAAAGATCTTCCATCACCTCTTTACATTATTCAGCCCTTATATTTAGGGTGGAACTCCAGCTTTGTGTGAAATGTGCTCCGCATCCTTCATAACCGAGCTGCTTCCTGCTGTTGTGTCAGTGCAGCCATAATGCAAAGTTGAAGAGTTCAGGACCTTTCTTATTGACAAAATGAGCCCCTTTGTTGTGTGGCGTGATGGAAAAAGGCAAACATGGTTAGCATGAATGACAGAGCAACCCCCATCTTGCTGTGCTAATGCCATTATGGCCTCTCAGTATGGCGGGCTTGGAAAGACTGACATTTTCTCTATATACATTTGAAGGACAGAAAATGGCAAGGGAGATGGAGAGTATTAGTGCAACAGCAACATGGATAATGATGCTTTTCAGTGGAACGGATACACTGTATGCTGAACTGAAGCGTGGGCTCTTATGATTCACATGAGGGGAATGATTCCTCTTCCTCACTAAGAGAACAATCACATATTTTAGTGCCAATATTAATACCAGCTATAATGCCAAATGATTAAAATGCCTCTGAATGTCTTCGTACCATTGTACTATAAATTATTCGTCATGTGTCAAATATAAACTCATATGACGAACTTTAAAATCAGGTGACTTTTTTTTTTCCCCCCTCTTTCTTTAGATAAGGTATTGCTGCTACCTCTCAGATAGAGGGGGTATGTTTTTAAAGTTTGTGTCCTGTGGAAATGCATGAAATTACTCTTTGAGTGACACTATCTCATCTATGATTTCCATAATGCAATTTCCAAGAGCAGTTGTCTTTGATCTGGATTCTCCATTCATATCCTGTCCTGTATCGTTGAGCTCAGGTTGCTTCTCTTTTTATACTGAAGCCTGTCACAACAATACTCACCCAGTACAACCCTTTAAATGTTCATCAACGGAAAAAAAATTGCAACGGTCAGACTAGACACAACTCTGTAGCCATGGCAGCAGCTCTACGAGATCGTATTGTTAGTATTAGTGAGAGCATGGAAAAATCATTTCAAATTATCATACTCTGCACACTGAGGGCTGAAACTAATAATGGATAGGATAAAAGCATTTTTATTCAATCTGTCAATGCATCATTTTAGCACTCAATGCCCAGTTAGCTGGTAGAAAGCTAATGCTAGTTACTGTATGTGTTAGCAATCTCTTGTAGTTAGAAACGCTGCATGCTAATACATTTTGCTTATAGCTTGTTGAATTAGCCACCATAATAAAACCACATGCTACCACCTTTAGTTTAACTTATAGAAATATAACAATTAAAAGGAAGTTATATAATAACCTAAAGCTGATCTTTGGAAGCCACAGTTTATCTACTGGTAGATTATCCACTTTTGTCTCCTTAAAGCCTCAGTTATTTATGATATATGTATCATTAATAATTCTGGATTATTTACCCTGTTAGTGCCTCTCAGCACACGGAAGCTTTTAGGCATTTGACACAAATGACAAAGAGGCAGCTTCGTGTAAGCCATGATTTATTTTCTCCTCCACCGTGGGGCGGCTGTAGGAGACGCAGACTTTCAGCTTTAATTCAAGGGGTTTTACAAAACTGTTTAAGAATTACTGCAATTTTTATACACAGACCCACATTTTCAGAGGCTCAAATTTAAGTGGAAAATTGGCAAAACAGACAACTAAATGTGGAAGATGACAGAATTATGAAAAACCCGTCACAACAGCAAACCAAGTCAAGAGCACTCTCGAGGAGGCAGGTGATCACTGATAAAGTCTGCAACCAAGAGACACATTCATAACTAGAAATACAGATATTTCACAAAAAGATACCAAACACTGGTTTCACTCAAGCACAGGAACACAAGAGTCTGAACATCCAAAAAAAATATTTGGACCAGTGAAACCAAGAAGAACTCATAATCTAATAATAAGCATTCCACATCATCTGTCAAACATGATGGAAGCAATACTATGGCAGAGGCACATATGGCTGCCGGTGGAACTCAGTCTCTATTGTTAATTGATAATGTTTCTACTGATAGAAGGAGCAGGAAAAACCCTGATGTATACAGGGCTCTATACTCTTTGCTCTGATTCAGCCAAACACTACAAAACCAATCAGACAAAAGCAACCAGAGTTTCTCAAAGTGAAGAAATGAGATGTCCTTCAAAGGCCTAGTCAGTCACCTGATCTAAACTCAATAGAAGGGCATGCTTTTCATGTTATTAAATACACAACTGAATGCAAAAAGAGGCAAAACTACAAAAATAGTGGCTTTGTCTAACAAATTATGGACCTAACACTACCTATCATTTATTATTTCTTGCATAACATAGTTGTGTTTTCGCTTTAGTAAAATTTAGCACTAAAATCATAATACAGCTACACAAACTTCCTTTTAATTGTTCTCTGGGGTTAAGGTAAGGTTTTAATTTAATTTTGGCCTCATGCTTAATACACAAATCTTTAAGAAACTGGAAAATGTTTAGATGAAGCATTATGCATTTTGGCATTAAAAGTCTACCATTTGGCTGTTCCAAGAAGGCAGAAAATTACTAAAAGTTAATAGCACCTAAACCCTACAGCTAAGCCTAAATCTAGTCCTAGATGGGTAACCAGTTATCTGGTGGATGACATGAGTTTGGACATTATGTTTCTTCACTTTGAGTCTTGTTTTGAGCTATGAACCAACAGACAGGTCGATCCATACAGCTATCATGTTGAAAATGAAGGTTGACATATTGATAATGGTCTAAATGTAGTATACTGGGTATGTTTTGTATGTAGAATGAAGACATCAAATCTAATGACCGTTCAGAACCCAGCCAGCCAAAACCCAAGCAAGGCTGGAAGGAGACCACGATCTATAGTCTTCAGAAAGGAGCCGGCCAGCCTCCAATCACCAAAGTCGTTACACAGAGTGGAGAGGGCAGGCACCCCAAGCTCAGTAAAACCTACTCCAACCAGGACCCAGGACGGAGCCCGCTCCTTTCCAGCCATATGGAACGACTTCTTGCCGGTGCACCAAGCCCACAGCAGGGCACCCCAGGTGGTGAAGCAGTGTGGCCCAAAGGAAAGCTCCACTATTTCAGCTATGTGCAGCCAGCTCTAAAAGAGCATGAAGAGCCGCAGACTCAGGTTGCTTTTGACTCCAAAGCCCAAAGGCCAAATCTAGACAGACTGCTGTTCAAGGCTGGCTCAAACAGACTGTCTGCGAAAAAGCCTCTAAGTTCCATTGATGGTAAGATCAATAAGAGTTTCATTATTATGTAAATTTATTTTCAGGAACATTTCACATTTTGGTGCATTTTTAATACGTTTCTTATATGCTCGATCAATCCTTTTCCTGTCCAGAGCAATTCATCCACAATATGGTGAACCAACTGGGGAGGCACAGCATCAACATGGAGTCTTTGATGGGTAAAGATTTGGACCATCTGGCTGGAGTCATCACAGGAGCTCTGCAGGAGGTGGATGTGGAGCGGCCTGCGCTTGAAGGCCAGCCAGGACCAGGAGCCGCTGACTCCAGAGGGGACATGGAGGGTAACAGGGAGCCCCAGGCAGCAATGTATTTGAATCAAGACAAGGACCTGAAGTCAGATAAAGAGCAGGATCTAAACCAGAAAAACACACTGAGAATGAAACAGCAAGGTTGGTGTAGCTACTGATGAGAACGAGAATAAACGCTTGCAGCGTTCAGAGTAGTTATGAGTATAAAATGTAAGAGAGTATAAGCCGTTTTAAGTTTATAGATGGTTTAGTTAGGCTTTGTTTATGTAATTTCTTCTGAAAGTGCTGCCAAAGGTATTTTTGAATCTTTCATTTCGAGTCATAACTGTTTTTCTTTGCTAAATACAAAAGAGTACTCCAGTTTTCACACAATCTGCTCACATATATTGTGTTTGTTTCCAGGCCAGAAAATAGACGGTGCAGACAAAGAGCCCGTTGACAAGGTGAATTTAAAATTAATCTACTCAACCAACAAATTGGTTTCTCAGGGAGTGAGACATGTCCAAACTTGCATTTCTTTTCTCTTTTGAATGCTTTTTCAAATGGGGGAAGATTTGAAAGTTGTGCAGGCTGCCATTTTCTTTGGCATTATTTAGAACTTGAAAGCAAACTCGCGACTGTAGAAATGCAGAAAATTCCTTGATTGTTGCCTGACCTCACTGTTTTTGGTTTTTGATATCAAAATTATTTTGCACAATGCTACGAAACTCTTGTTTAACTATAGTAAATGAGTAAATCCACTGAATGCACCCTTTAAAATTGGTAAGGTAAAAAGAAGTTATTAGACCTTGGACTGCCATTCAGAAACATGAATGCAGCACAAACTCGTATATTTTCCAGCACTGATAACAGAGCTGAAGTTTCTCTTGATTAATTTTCTTTTATAAGGAAATGAAAGTAATACATTGGTAGACCTAAAAAGAAAATGCCTCCACTATTCTAAAGAGAAATCATTCTTGATTTACAACAGCATGACGCGTTCTTCTCCAAGCTGCTGGACTACCTCAACATGGAGCCCTTTGGTAATGTTCGAGAGGTCAACAGGGGACCACCAGCGCCCCTCCAGAAAATGGCTGGGCTGGAGACCGTCCATAGCCGCACAACACAAGACCAAGTTTCTGTCCCCCACCACTGGGAGGAGACAGTACCTTCGAAGGAAGGGTCTGTCTTGCGGCTGACTGGTGCGGCGCAGGACCCTGACGCACAGGTGGACTCTGAGGTTGAGAAGTGGATGCAGAGGATTCAAGGCCCAGGCGGGAAGAAGCAGCTGGAAGAGCCACAGAAGAAGGACATGAAAGTCAAAACCCAACTGGTCCACGTTGGAGTGAAGGAGTTTTCCAGCAGAGGGAAGGACAGACACTTCGGCTACATTATCACAGGCTCAGAGTAAGTAAAAGTCAAACACACAATGTTAGGTATTGCTATTAGAGGTAAGTAATGGTTATTTTATTTAACGCTTCATAATAAAGTATAAATAAACTTGACAAAGTAGTTTTGGTGACCAAACCTAGTAAAAGTAAACACAAAGTGAAATCCAAACTGAACATGTAGTAAAACAGCCCTCTGATAATCGCCCCAGTAATGCTGTACCTTGACTCATATTCCTCATATTGATCCTGTGAACAGGAAAAACCTGCTTGTCTAAATTAGGATTCACGGATGAGTGGCTCCATGTTTTACTGAGCCAGATACCCTGAGAAGAGCCACTAGGTCACTGAGCACCATAGATTTCATTATTTAGACATTTGTACATGAGCTTGTAATGTTAAAACAAATTAAATTTGTTTGAACAATCTAGCTGTGACATCAGCTTCCTATTCATATTTTTAATAAGTCAATTGCATGTCTCTAAGAGGAGCTGCTTGGGAGCCAGATGTCACACAATGGCTAATAACTGTGAGCCTAGTGTGTAAAACTAATGACTATGTGCACTGTTTTAAGAAAATTCTCAAATTTTAGCTTAGTTGAGACTCAAACTAGCTCAGATTTTTTTTATTTTTTTTTATTTTTTATGTTAAGTGTAAGAGGTTCTTAATCCTGTTGTGATAGAGTGCAAATGCTGAGAAACCTTGTTCTGGGTAAGTCATTTAAGCATAAACTGAAGAGAAGTGGGCCAAGAACAAAACTCAGTGGGATTCCTGTTTTAGATAAATGATCATTATTCACACCCACTGATCATGTTTGTTAGGGTGAGGTTTATTTTATCAGAGAAATTAAGTCAAAAAGTTTATGATAATTAATTAGTTAATTTTTTTTAAAGACAAGAAAAGTCCATTTAAATGTTTTTTTTTTAAATAAAAATACAAGCTTTAGTTTAGAAAAAAAATAAGATTAGAAATTGTTTAATTAAATAGTTGGTGTCTTAACTGATAATTCTATAACTAATACAAATTACGATTGTATATAAAATGAACATTCTTTGTTAACTGTTCAGTTGTTTTGTTTGTTTGTGTGTGCGTGCGTGCGTGCTGGGGGGGCATAGTATTTATGATCAATCCACTGACAGTAAAGGTAATGCTATGCAGAAATCCTCTTTGTTATTGGCCTTGTCATAAACACAAATATCTGTCATGCTTGAGTAAAAGAAACCCAGATTAACTAATTTGATTTTCCCTCGCCTCTGGATGAAACCTCTTTGGGGACTAATAAAAAATTCCTTGATTTTGAAAACACTCTGCTATATTTCAATAATCTTGGCTGCCTAAGCAATCATCAATAACTTCCATGTTTAAAAGCAGCAACAGCAGAAGTCCCTCTCTCGTTCTTCACTGCTCTTTGATAATTATAACTTTACAGCTGCTTCAGATCAGTGGTGTTTACACCTCCCTCAAGTTGCCAGTGATACAGGTGGACCCTTTTCAAGTCAGACTTGTTTTACATAACTTAATACTAAGCATATGTCTCCTTTGTTAGCTTACTTTAAACTGCATGTTCCTTCTATCTAAACCACCCACATGCTAACTCCTTTATGGTGTTGTTTAAAATCCTTCACGTGTGCTGTACCTGATTACAGTAGCAGGGATGATAAATCCCTCGGTGTGTAGGTATTACTGTGCTGTATTACAGCTTTAATGATGATACTTTGTCAGCAAAGGCAGCCAAGTTCTCGCTCTCCTTCTCTCTTACCTCTCACTCACTCTCAAGCTCAGCAAAGATAAGTTCCTATCGACGGTGTCTTCGCCCCTGGCCCTCTCTCAAATCCCTTTATAGCGTTATCAAGTCCGGTGTCAGAGGGTTGTCCTTCACCTGTTCAACACACGTACACTCATAAAGGTCCATTGGGTACAGTCTTTGTCACCTTATTGCCACACAAATAGGAATAGCAGATTAAGACGTCAACACACAATATAGTAGGTGAGTGTGTGCCAGGGGAAAGAAACGGGTCACCTTCTGAGTGAAATGTCTGCCCCTCCTTCTCCTTGTCTATCCTCAGCCCACCTAGTGCATGCTTATAGTTGGCCTGTACAGGTGTCTGTGCCTTTGCTGCAGACCTCATGATTGCACAGTTGTTATCCCCAGCTTCTTTGCACCCTGCAGTGACGCTACGCAAACCTGCTTATCTGACAGCTCCTGACATTGTGGTGGTGGTAGTGGGGGGTTTGGGGAATAGCAAGAGGGTGGGGTGGAGTGTGTGGAAGGGGGGGTGGAAAGGTATGGATAGAAGAGAAGGAGACAGAGAAACCCAAGGGGAAAAGTGCTAGCATCAACAACCAAGTCACCCCTGTTGCTAGAATTACCGCAGAGGGATGCAGACGTGTCTGGAATTGCTTGGTTGAATCTTTAACTTTCAAAACCCCTCGAAAAAGTGGAGGGGAAAAAAAAAAAAAAAAAACCACCAACACCCGGAAAGGAGAAAAAAAAAAAAA